>CM075211.1:20316904-20376152 GCA_037577465.1 Liposcelis bostrychophila | reverse complement strand
GATTCTTATCCAGATGATGGAGCCAAGGCTTGTATCGCTGCCAGCCTTACCGTCAAGCTTCAAGTTCTGTACAAGAAGTCGGATGACTCAGACGTAAGTATCTTTTGTCAAACAGTCGGTATTCACGTCAACCCAAAACGACGATGTGAAATGCGACGACTAGCTATTCCCGAGTGATTATTATATTTCCTAGCAATCTGTAAATTACACACCATTTGTTTCGAAATACTTTTAGGCCATAGCAGATCTTGTTATACCGACCACGAAAACCCATATGGACAGTAGCAATTGTGACAGCAAGGGAGGGAATTTCGAAATCGTTTACAAGTGGAATTGGGACGAATTCAAATCCAATCCTGTCCGAAAACCCGGTACAGAAAATTCCGCGACAATTGCGTGGACGAAGGATCCTGGTACGAAACAATATTCGATATCAAGTATGATTTTCAACATCAAAACCAACGATGTGAATTTGTTTGACGACGCGAAAAAACCAGGTAAATAAATACAGTAGAACCCCGTTAAGACGCGAAAATCGTCGGGTCCCTTGAAACTCCCATAAGCACTATGTACAAAATAATCCGCTTAATACGCGCTCCCTTAAGACGCGACCCCCCTTAATACGCGAACTTTTTGCGGTCTCGTGAAAAAAAAATCCTCTTTAATACGCGCCTGAAAAATACTTTTACTAAAATAAAGGAAAACAATGACGAGGATATTGAAAAAGTGGTACCGGATAAAGATAATGTCTTAATCGCCATCGTAGCTCTCCGAAAGTACCTCCTTATTCAGGAGAATATACCAAGCAACGCAGTGCTCTCCCTCAATGCGGTTCAAAAAGATTTAATGTGGGGTAAGGAATTCCAACAAAAAAAGTTGAAGGATTTTTTCATGGAATAAAACCGGTAAGTAAACTTACAGTCACCCGGTCTGTCAACCCAGTCAGTTTCACCCGGTAAAACGCGGAAATGGTTTCTTAACGTATACGTGCTAAATAAGCGATCCTCGTTAACACGCCAATTTCGGTCTGTCCCTTCGATCGTGTCTTAACAGGGTTCTACTGTACATCGTCCAACATATCTATATTACACGGGAAATAATGATAAAAGAATTTATTCAACGGAATTTATCGATGGTGTTTTGCAGACGAAGTTCTGTCGATCGACTCCGGCCCAATTCAACTTTTGACTTCGTCCCAAGGCGAATGTTCCCGGTGCAAGCACGGACAATCAATAAAAGATACAGCTGGCACATCAACAATAGACGTTTCAGGAGCATACGAACTGGAAGCGGGAAACGACGGCTCCTCTTTCTCAACCCAAGGTATTTACATCAAAGCCTATGATTCTCCTGAATATGCCCAACCACCAGTAACCGTTTCATTTAAGCTAATGTTGCACATTTTCAGTTGTGCCCTGCCCTGCCGACATACCTCCCAACATTCCGACGCCATCGTCTGACAAACCCGACACTACGATTCCTTATCCAGATGATGGAGCCAAGGCTTGTATCGCTGCCAGCCTTACCGTCAAGCTTCAAGTTCCGTACAAGAAGTCGGATGACTCAGACGTAATTATCTTTTGTCAAACAATCGCTAGTCACGTCAACCCAAAACGACGATGTGAAATGCGACGACTCGCTATTCCCGAGTGATTATTATATTTCCTAGCAATCTCTAAATTACACACCCTTTGTTTCGAAATACTTTTAGGCCATAGCAGATCTTGTTATACCGACCACGAAAATCCATATGGACAGTGGCAATTGTGACAGCAAGGCAGGAAATTTCGAAATCGTTTACAAGTGGAATTGGGACGACTTCAAATCCAATCCTATCCGAAAACCCGGTACAGATAATACCGCGACAGTTAAGTGGACGAAGGATCCTGGTACGAAACAATATTCGATATCAAGTATGATTTTCAACATCAAAACCAACGATGTGAATTTGTTTGAAGACGCGAAAAATCCAGGTAAATAAATATATTAAATCGTTCAACATATCCTTATCAAACGAAAAATTATTATAGGGGTCATGTACATATTACGTAAGCATTTTTTTTGCCATTTTCAACCCCCTCCCCCCCCCCCCCGTTGTAAGCACGAGTAAGATTTTGGCATCCCCCTCCCCCTCTATATTACGTAAGCTTTTTTTTTTTTTTTTTAATGGAACCAACGACACTGGACTGCGGTAATTTTCTCCATAATTCATGGAACTGAAATAAACCAATATAAACACTATATTGAGAAAAATTAAAGAGAAGGTTACCTTTATTTAGACGGTAAGAAATAATGTAATATTAGCTCGCCGCAACATTTACAAATTTTAAAAAAAACATGAAACTAATTAATTAATATTTTGTTTATTTTCAAAAATTCCTGGTCAGAGTAGAAAAAGCTTACGTAAGAACGTGTGGAGACCCCCCCCCCTTCCCTTAGTAGGTGTCGTAAGCTTTTCGAGACCCCCTCCCCCCCTTAACATGCTTATGTAATATGTACATGACCCCATAAACGAATTTCTTTACGGAATTCCTTGATTGTGTTTCCCAGGTGAAGTTCTGTCGATCGACTCGGGTCAAATCCAAATTTTGACTTCTTCCCAAGGCGAATGTTCCCGGTGCAAACACGGACAATCATTAAAAGATACAGCTGGCACATCAACAATAGACGTTTCAGGAGCATACGAACTGGAAGCGGGAAACGATGGCTCCTCCTTCTCAACCCAAGGTATTTCCATCAAAGCCTATCATTCTCCTGAATATGCCCAACCACCAGTAACCGTTTCATTTAAGCTAATGTTGCACATTTTCAGTTGCGCCTTGCCCTGCCGACATACCTCCCAACATTCCGACGCCATCGTCTGACGCCCCAGACTCCACAATTCCATATCCTGACGACGCAACCAAGACTTGTATCGCTGCCAGCCTCACAATCAAGGTTCAAGTTCCATACAAGAAGGCGGATGACTCAGAAGTAAGTTTTTTTTTGTCAAACCGTCGCTATTCACGTCTTTTCAAAACAACGATGTCAAATTCAACGACTCGCTATTCACGAACGATATTCCCTTTCGGGGCTGTACAAGTATTACGTAAGCATGATTTTGGTGATTTTTGGCCCCCTCCCCCCCCCCCCCTCAATAAGCAAAAATAGGCTTCCTCTTATGGAGGTTTAACATTGGCGTAAGCATCTGAAGGACCCCCTCCCCCCCTTAAGGTGCTTACGTAATACTTGTACAGCCCCTTCCGAGCAAACTCTAAATTACACACCCGTTCCTTTCGAATTACTTCTAGGGGCTAGCAAATCTTGTCATACCGACCACGAAAACCCATATAGACAGTGGCAAATGTGACAGCAAGGCAGGAAATTTCGAAATCGTTTACAAGTGGAATTGGGACGACTTCACATCGAATCCCGCCCGGAAACCCGGAACAGAAAATACAGCGACAATTAAATGGACGAAGGATCCTAGTACGAAACAATATACGATATCAAGTATGATCTTCAGCATCAAAACTAACGATCCGAATTTGTTTGAAGACGCGAAAAGTCCAGGTAAATAAATCGTCGATTTAGTATTATAGGAATCTATCGTGTTCATCGTATAGTAAGTTAAACATGAAACTTAAAAACGATAATACCCTGTAATACCAAGGCGACGAAATATCTCGCTGAATTTATTTAAACCACACCGAAAATTATTATAAACGAATTCTTCCTACGGACTTTTTTAATGGTGTTTCACAGACGACGTTCTGTCGATTGACTCCGGCTCAATTCAACTTTTGACTTCGTCCCAAGGCGAATGTTCTCGGTGCAAACACGGACAATCAATAAAAGATACAGCTAGCACATCAACAATAGACGTTTCAGGAGCTTACGAACTGGAAGCGGGAAACGACGGCTCCTCCTTCTCAACCCAAGGTATTTACATCAAAGCCTATGATTCTCCTGAATATGCCCAACCACCAGTAACCGTTTGATTTAAGCTAATGTTGCACATTTTCAGTTGTGCCCTGCCCTGCCGACATACCTCCCAACATTCCGACGCCATCGTCTGACAAACCCGACACTACGATTCCAAATCCTGACGACGCAACCAAGACTTGTATCGCTGCCAGCCTTACCGTCCAGCTTCAAGTTCCATACAAGAAGGCGGATGACTTAGACGTAAGTTTTTTTTGTCAAACTGTCGCTATTCACGTCTTTCAAAACAACGATGTCAAATTCAACGACTCGCTATTCCCGAGTTATTATTATGTTTCCTAGCAATCTCTAAATTCCACACCCTTTGTTTCGAAATACTTTTAGGCCATAGCAGATCTTGTTATACCGACCACGAAAACGCATATGGACAGTGGCAAATGTGACAGCAAGGGAGGGAATTTTGAAATTGTTTACAAGTGGAATTGGGACGACTTCACATCGAATTCCGCCCGAAAACCCGGTACAGATAATACCGCGACAATTAAGTGGACGAAGGATCCTGGTACGAAACAATACTCGATATCAAGTATGATCTTCAACATCAAAACCAACGATGCGAATTTTTTTGAAGACGCGAAAAATCCAGGTAAATAAATATATCGTTCAAAATATCCTTACCACATGGAAAATTGTTATAAACGAATTATTTCTACGGAATTTCTCAATGGTGTTTCACAGACGACGTTCTGTCGATCGACTCCGGCCCAATTCAACTTTTGACTTCGTCCCAAGGCGAATGTTCCCGGTGCAAACACGGACAATCAATGAAAGATGCAGCTGGTACATCAACAATAGACGTTTCAGGGGCATACGAACTGGAAGCTGGAAACGACGGCTCCTCCTTCTCAACACAAGGTATATAAATCAAAGCCTCCCGATTCTCCCCTAATATACTTTGCCCCCTGGAACCGTTTTATTTAAGCTAACGAAATGCAAATTTGCACATTTTCAGTTGCCCTATGCCCTGCGGACGTACCCCCTAATATTCCGACACCATCGTCTGACAAACCCGACACCACGATTCCTTATTCTGATGATGCAACTAAGACCTGTATCGCTGCAAGCCTCACCGTCAAGGTTCAAATGCCGTACAAGAAGGCGGATGACACAGACGTAAGTTCCTTTTGGCCAAACCGGTTTCTAGTCACGTCATTCCATAACGATGATGTAAAATTCGATGAATCGCTATTCCAAACCAATTATTACGTTTCCACAGCAATCTCTAAATTACACACCCGTTCGTTTCAAAATACTTTTAGGGGCTAGCAAACCTTGTCATACCGACCACGAAAACCCATATGGACAGTGGAAAATGCGACAGCAGAGGAGGGAATTTCGAAATCGTTTACAAGTGGAATTGGGACGACTTCACATCATCGAATCCCGTCCGAAAACCCGGTACAGATAATACCGCGACAATTACGTGGACGAATGATACTGACACGAAACAGTATTCGATATCAAGTATGACTTTCAGCATCAAAACCAACGATCCGAATTTGTTTGAAGACGCGAAAGAACCAGGTAAATATATTGTTCAACCTGTCCATATGTCAGAGAAAATTATTATAAACGAATTTTTTTGACGGAATTTCTTGATGGCGTTTCACAGACGAAGTTCTGGCGATCGACTCCGGTCCAATCCAAATTTTGACTTCGTCCAAAGGGCAATGTTCCCGGTGCGAACGCGGACACTTAACAACAGATCCAATTTCTAAGGCGACAATAAACGTCTCAGGAGCATACGAACTAGAAGCGGGAAACGACGGCACTTCATTTTCCAATGGTAGAGCAATTATTTCTTTAATTTTGACCATAGATTAAATGATATGAATGTAGCATCTATATTCTGTTGTGTATTTTTTCTAGTTGTATGAGTATTATTTAGCATTTGTATTAAATATCTTCTCTTTGAATATTTTTCAGCAACTTCTGTCTGCAGTGAGGATCTTACAGATAATAATAATAATAATGTGAGTGATGACGATGGCAGCCCGGTCGGAGCAATTGCTGGAGGGACAATAGCTGGCTTAGTTGTTGTTATAGCAGCATCGGCGTTTGGTTTTTACTATTATAGGAAGCACAAAAATCATAAAAGTTAAAAGATTCCTTAAATTAATTTTTGTGAAATTACAGTGAATTTGCATTGGATTTCAAGGAAAATTTTCTTGGACATTTAATATTCATTTCAAAATAGAAAGATAGGTATCGGTTTGCAAAATACTGCTACCTAAGAAAAATCAATTAATTTCCAATTGATAATTGAGTTTTGTGTAGCAGGGCGACACTGACTGATAACTTTCGTTTATGACTGTTTATTTTTATTTTTTTAATATAATACACGTACTGTATCACGTATTTGATTTTCAATTTGTTTATTATAATTAAATAATCAGTATTTTTTAATTTAATTTTTTTATGCAAAAATAAAGTTGATCTACTAATTGAAATGGCTTAATTAACTTATCGAAGTGCATACATGAAAAAGGTGACATTTAACCCGATCAAATATAAAATTGAAAAATGAGAAGATCTATGATTATATATACATGAAACCACGAGCTCCATTTTCAGTGTTGCAGTTGCCATAGTAACACACAAGGAAAATATCTGGAAAACAATTGTAATTCAAATAACATATTGGCGTCAGCTTCCGTTTCGTTTGATAAAGATTGGTGGTAAGATGACGCTTAGCAAATAGTTTTAAAATAAATTACAACAAAGATGATTATCATTTTGCTTCCAACATCAATAATTAAATAGGATAAGTTTATCATTGATAAGCTAAAAAAATTGTTTCGCTATTTAAATTTCTTTTTGATAAATAAAGTAAAAGAAGGGAAAAATTATTGAAAATTTAAGGCCGTAGTTAGTTACATTCTTAATTTTTTTTCTTTTTTAATTGGTTAACAATTCTAGAGTTTACTTTAGAAAAGTTTAGGAACCTCCTAAAACGTAAATTAAGACTTCTAATGGCTAATGAGTACTTTATTGTTCATCGAATACTTTTTCCGAAATTTTTCAACATTTAAAACAAACAAAAAATCAAAAAAAAAAATATTTCGCTTATTTTGGCGGCAGTTTCAAAAAAAAAAAAAAAAATTTTTAAATTTCAGCCTTTTTTGTTTGTTTTGAAAGGGTTGAAAACTACCGAGAAAGCTATTCAATAATTAATAAAGCACTGATTTGCCATTATAAGTCTTAATTTCAGTTTTTTAAAGCTTCCAAGCTTTCCTAAACCTTCCTACGTTAAGAAAAGGAAACTCTAGCACTGTTTACCAAGAAAAAAATGGAAAAATGTAGCCATTGCCTAAAGACCCAAATAATTTGGCACAAACTTCAATAAGTCAAATAAATAAGATAACTAGGTTTAATGAATAGACTAAAATCGATATAGACGATTTTATAGTTAGGATGGATCGAAAGCATGGCATAAAATACTTCAAAAATGGTTTTGAAAGCCCTAGAATCCACGATTTTTTAATGCGCACACGAAATTCCTCGAAAATTAAAAATTTCATTCGATTATTTCAAACGATGCTTTGTTTCTCAAATTACTGCAAAATTTCACTCCTGTCCAAATTGCGGGACCAGAAACAATGGGAATGTACAACTGGGTGGTAATTACATACAACGGTTCCCATGGATAGTCAGAAGAAAAACCATGCATTTAAATGCAAAAAATATTCCTCCCCCAATGTAATATTATAAATAAAATAAATAGCTTCTTTGAAATGATATCCTTTAAAAATGTTGATTTTTATACAATTTTTGTGGCGCCACTTGTTCCCTCATATCTGTTGAATAAACCCAAAAAGCTCATTTTAAGACTTGAATGATTGTTTTACTTTTTCCTCTTATTGATATTTTAATCTGGTTCATACTACTGGATGCACAACATTTAAATGCAAGCAAAATAATTATTAGATTTTGTATCAATTGCGGTAAATCGTCTTTTAAATTGTAAGCGTTCCATTTCATTAAAAACTTCGACGTAGAGTCTAATACCAAGTGCTCCATTCTCAATGTTGCAGTTGCCATAGAAACACATAAGGAAAACATCTCAGAAAAGTTCTGGCTTTGGAAAAGCAGAAAGCCGCGGAGTAAAAATAGCACTATCTCATTTATACCTACTTTTTTTTTTATTAAAATGTTTTGATCAGGGAGAAGCCTTTCAAATGATATTCAATTAAGAAAAGGATGAAAATGCCGTCAAAGCTCAATACGCAATTTAAAAAACAAGGACGAAAATTGGACTTTCGACATATTTTATCAATCATATGAATGGCTTGTTCAGAATTTTATCCAACGATTATTTAATTACAATAACGAGGAAAAAAAGAAGTATAAAATCTTCATCTGGATACAACCCTCAAATGATCGCAAGAAATTAAAATTACAGAACTTGAATATCAAATTTTACTCAACTTATTTATTCTATACTTATTTTCTGGGGTTTTAAAAAGTTTGAATTGAAAAAAGGTTCTATTTTTGAAAAATTATTCATCGCCACCGGTTTTGACATAATCTGATAAAAAGATTGATGATAAGATCATGCCATTGCACAATGGTTTCCATGGAAAGCACATCGTGATAAAGATATATTATAAATTAATATATTAGTTCGGACAGTGAAAATCAAACGGGAGGTAATATGGATCATCCCAAAAAAACCTTTTTCCTGTTCTTGATAATAATTTTATTTTCGGTAAGCTAAAGAAAAAGTAACTGATTTTATAGTTCATAACCGTTTGTAATTAAAATTTTCAGCATGCTTATCGCATCCAATAACTACGGATGTGCCAGACATTATAATAAAAGAGAATGGAGATATCTGTTTTATAGGCAAATTAAATATTAAATTGATTGTAAGTACAAAATAAAAGTTATTTAGCAAAATTAAATCTCTCTTCCTGATAATTCATTTAACAAAGCCAACTATTTTAGGACGGAGAGAAGGAAATATTTGTCCCAAAAGATGTTAAGCCTCAAGGAACATGCTACAATGGTGAAGAATTAAGTCCCCAAATTGTTTATGAATGGCCAGGAACTAATGAAAAATACAAAAACACGGTGGTGATAAAATGGAAACACGAAAAAAATGAATCATACATTAATTTTGTGGCTTTTGCTGTTAAATCAGAAAATACTGGAGGTAATTTGACATGAAAAACTTGTCTAGCATAACTGAGATTACAGCTTATTACAATTAATTTTGTATTTTTCCTGAAGTTCTGCACTCTACTGTTATGCTGATTTGCATGAATTGGAAGTTACCGATGGATGCAGATGGCAATCCGATGATGAAATGTATATCAAGAAAAAAACGGAACCAAATAAATCGGTTTCCTTTTCTGGCGCTTATCAAATTGGCAAAAACATTATACATCAATTCTCTGCAGGTAAATAAAAAATTGGAATCAGGATATATGCCAAAAAAATTAATATACCAGGATTTCTCATTTTCACCTCAGTCACTTCCACCGTTCACTAATATTTGCAAGCAAACATTTTAAACACTTTTCTAACATATGCCCAGCAATTGCTCACCCTGACCATTATTTTTCTTAAAAATAATATCATCAGTTTTTTCAAAACAGACATGAAAATAGCCTAAAAACAAACACCCACCATTTTAACTTCGGACTCTGAATTCTCCAAATTTATCCGGAACAAAACGAAGCCAAGTTGGCAATTTTGGCTCTATACATCAGAGTCTTGAGCATAACTAGGACTATTACTAAACTTTTCTTGCACCGAGTATTTCGAGAATTTCAGACCTCCAGCACTGACACTTAATTCCAAGAATATCATACTTCGTTATTTTATGCTAGCACACAGTAAAAAATATTATGTAAATATGTTGTAAACGGTCCACATAAATTTTTTCTGTTGTTTTTCCCAATAGATAAACATAAACATAAACAAAAACAAAAACAAAATAAGAATTATGTCGACCTACATATGTTGATTTTGACATAAATTTTTTTACTGTGTAGCTTTGGCTGTTTTTGCATTAGGTTTTTTAACATTTTGGATGCTTCACCATTAAGGCTCAGAATAAAGAATTCTTACGACCTCGAAAACAATTCAAGACCAATCACCTACTTTGGGCTCACCAAACATAACTCAATCTAGGTTTGGTCAGTTTTGAAAACATATTTGTACAGTATATGGGCCACTTGAGTGTCTACCTCAAAATCTTTTCAGCTCTTTGACGAACGGAAGAAATTCATCCTACCAAATATCTTTCCGAATAATCCCCTACTTTTGCAGTCTCTATGAATGCATCAAAGCTGCATGACCATCCACCAGATGGATATTTTCAAAATTATTTTTTGAGTCTTTTAACGTTTTGACATGTGACAATTTCCTAATGGATCCTAAAACAAGAAATTGATAACCCAATAAACATTAAAAAATACTCCCTCTGTCTCACAAAATACCTTTTTAAGTTATTTAAATTATTTAACGATTTTCAAAAATTTTTTAGAATACACATCAAATCCGATAACTTCGAAATTACAACCGGATATTATAGTGCAAACAAACGGAAAAGTTTGTCTTTTAGCAAATTTAAATATTAAATTTTTCGTAAGTAAAAATTAAAATTTTTTTTCTTCTTCCTTCCAAAATCGTGCATTTAACTCCATATTATTTCAAAAGGATCGTTCGGAAGAAATAACCATTCCGGAAAATGTTAAACCTCAAGGGTCTTGTTACAATGATGGTGGATTAAATCCGGAAATAACGTACAAGTGGTATGGAGATAGCGGGAATATTAAATACACCCTGGTCGTAAGATGGAAACACGATGATTTTAAATCGTACGTGCAATTTGTGGATTTATTTGTTGAATCAGAAAAAACCGGAGGTAATGAGCAAAATTTTTATAATAAGAATTTTTCTTCGACAGCTAATTTCTTATTTTTCATTTAAAGAACTGCATGTTGCAACATTTACGGACTTGAAAGAGTTAACTGTGGATGACGGATACCGATGGCAATGCGATGAAGCTGCGGTCATAAAAAATAAAGAAGAGCCTTACAAATCCGTTCATTTTTCTGGGGCATATCAAGTAGGCAACAATTTGGGATATAAATATTTTGGAGGTAAATATAAAAAGAAATCATGTACTTCGAAGAATTTGTAGTTAAAAAGATTTTAATTAAAATAGATGAAAATAGTTATGATAACGACAATTATTATGTTAATGATATTATTTCTTCCAGCGCAACATTGCAGCAATGATAATGCAGAGAAAAACGCGAAATCAGCTCTTCTGAATTCGTTGCTTTCAAAAAAATATACAGGTAAAGATACAGAAAATGATACTCCTACAACGACCTCTTCAACTACGGAATCGCCGAGCTCTTCAAGTACGGAATCGACGAGCTCTTCAAGTACGGAATCGCCGAGCTCTTCAAGTACGGAATCGACGAGCTCTTCAACGAGCTCTTCAAGTACGGAATCGCCGAGCTCTTCAACGAGCTCTTCAAGTACGGAATCGCCGAGCTCCTCAAGTACGGAATCGACGAGCTCTTCAAGTACGGAATCGACGAGCTCTTCAAGTACGGAATCGACGAGCTCTTCAACGAGCTCTTCAAGTACGGAATCGCCGAGCTCTTCAACGAGCTCTTCAAGTACGGAATCGCCGAGCTCCTCAAGTACGGAATCGACGAGCTCTTCAAGTACGGAATCGACGAGCTCTTCAAGTACGGAATCGCCGAGCTCTTCAAGTACGGAATCGACGAGCTCTTCAAGTACGGAATCGACGAGCTCTTCAACGAGCTCTTCAAGTACGGAATCGACGAGTTCTTCAAGTACGGAATCGACGAGCTCTTCAAGTACGGAATCGCCGAGCTCTTCAAGTACGGAATCGACGAGCTCTTCAAGTACGGAATCGACGAGCTCTTCAACGAGCTCTTCAAGTACGGAATCGACGAGCTCTTCAACGAGCTCTTCAAGTACGGAATCGCCGAGCTCTTCAACGAGCTCTTCAAGTACGGAATCGACGAGCTCTTCAAGTACGGAATCGCCGAGCTCTTCAACGAGCTCTTCAAGTACGGAATCGACGAGCTCTTCAAGTACGGAATCGACGAGCTCTTCAAGTACGGAATCGACGAGCTCTTCAAGTACGGAATCGCCGAGCTCTTCAAGTACGGAATCGCCGAGCTCTTCAAGTACGGAATCGACGAGCTCTTCAAGTACGGAATCGACGAGCTCTTCAACGAGCTCTTCAAGTACGGAATCGACGAGCTCTTCGACGAGCTCTTCAAGTACGGAATCGACGAGTTCTTCAAGTACGGAATCGCCGAGCTCCTCAAGTACGGAATCGACGAGTTCTTCAAGTACGGAATCGCCGAGCTCCTCAAGTACGGAATCGACGAGCTCTTCAAGTACGGAATCGACGAGCTCTTCAAGTACGGAATCGCCGAGCTCTTCAAGTACGGAATCGACGAGCTCTTCAACGAGCTCTTCAAGTACGGAATCGACGAGCTCTTCAACGAGCTCTTCAAGTACGGAATCGACGAGCTCTTCAACGAGCTCTTCAAGTACGGAATCGACGAGCTCTTCAACGAGCTCTTCAAGTACGGAATCGCCGAGCTCTTCAAGTACGGAATCGACGAGCTCTTCAAGTACGGAATCGACGAGCTCTTCAAGTACGGAATCGCCGAGCTCTTCAACATCTTCAACTACAGAATCCACGACACCTTCACCGGACGTCCCCGACTCGACGATTTCTTATCCTGGCGTTAATGACAAGACTTGTATCGCTGCCAGCCTGAGCGTCAAGGTTCAAGTTCAGTACAAGAAGACGGATGGCTCAGACGTAAGTTTCTTTCTCTCAATCCATCGCTAGTCACGTGATTCCAAAACCACGATGTCAAATTATAAACGCTCTCCATGTCCCGAATCGTTATTACGCTTCCGAGGAATCTCTAAAATTACATAGCCATTCGTTTCGAAAAACTTTTAGGCCCAAGCAAACCTTGCTATACCGACCACGAAAGAACATATGGACGATGGCAAATGTGACAGCAACGAAGGGAATTTTGAAATCATTTACAAGTGGAATTGGGACGACTTGAGATCATCGAATACCGCCCGAAAACTCGATACAGATAATGTCGCGACGATTAGGTGGACGAAGGATCCTGCTACGAGCCAATACTCGATAACAAGTATGAATTTCAACATCAAAACCAACGATCCGGATTTGTTTGAAGACGCGAAAGACCCAGGTAAATATTTTTTTCAACCTATGCATATGTAGGGGAAAATTATTACAAACGAATGTTTTCGACGGAATTTCACTATGTCCTTTCACATACACCACAGATCTGACGATCGACTCTGGCAAAGTCCAAATGTTGCCTTCGTCCCAAGGCCAATGTTCCCGATGCAAAAATGGACAATCAGTAAAAGATAAAGATGGCACAGCAACAATAGACGTTTCAGGAGCATACGAACTGGAAGCGGGAAACGACGGCAGCTCCTTCTCCACACAAGGTATTTACATAAAAGCCTCATATTCTCACCGAATATGCCTAGCCACCTGAAATCGTCTCATTTAAGCCAACGAAATTTGAACGTTGCTCATTTTCAGTTGCCCCATGTCTTGCGGACGTACCTCCTGATATTCCGACGCCATCGTCCGACGTCCCCGACTCCAAGATTCCTTATACTGACGATGTAGCCAAGACTTGCATCGCCGCCAGTCTCATCGTTAAGGTTCAAGTGCCCTACACGAAGACGGATGACTCACAAGTAAGTTTCTTGTCGCCAAACCGTCGCTAGTCACGTGATTCCGAAACGACGATGTCGAATTGACGTACGACCGTATGATCATTGCAACCTCTAAATTACATGCCCGTTCGTTTGGAATACTTTTAGGGACAAGCAAACCTTGTCATACCGACCACGAAAGAACATATGGACAGTTGGAAATGTGACAGCAAAGTAGGGAATTTCGAAATCGTTTACATGTGGAGTTGGGATGACTTCAGGTCGAATTCCGCACGAAAACCCGGTACAGAGAATACCGCGACAATTACGTGGGAGAAAGATCCTGCTACGAACATATATTCGATATCAAGTTTGATCTTCAGCATCAAAACCAACGATCCGTATTTGTTTGCATTAGCGAAAGAACCAGGTAAATGAATATTTCGTTCAAGATATCCATATCTCACGGAAAATTATTAAAAAACAAATTTTTTCGACGGAATTTCTTGATCGCGTTTCACAGAAAACGTTCTGACGATCGACTCTGGCAAAGTCCAAATGTTGCCTTCGTCCCAAGGCCAATGTTCCCGATGCAAAAATGGACAATCAGTAAAAGATAAAGATGGCACAGCAACAATAGACGTTTTAGGAGCATACGAACTGGAAGCGGGAAACGACGGCAGCTATTTTTCCACACAAGGTATTTACATCAAAGTCTCCGATTCTCACCGAATACGCCTAGCTACCTGAAACCGTTTCATTTAAGCCAATGAAATGTGAATGTTGCACATTTTCAGTTGCCCCATGTCTTGCGGACGTACCTCCTGATATTCCGACGCCATCGTCCGACGTCCCTGACTCCAAGATTCCTTATCCTGACGATGGAGCCAAGATTTGCATCGCCGCCAGCCTCACCCTCAAGGTTCAAGTGCCCTACACGAAAACGGATGACTCACAAGTAAGTTTCTTGTCGTCAAACCGTCGCTAGTCATGCGATTCCAAAACGACGATGTCAAATTAAAAAGGCTCGCCATTTCCCGAATCATTATTACATTTCCGAGGAATCTGTAAAAACATAGCCGTTCGTTTCGAAAAACTTTTAGGGACAAGCAACCCTTGACATACCGACCACGAAAGAACATATGGACAGTTGGAAATGTGACAGCAAAGTAGGGAATTTCGAAATCGTTTACATGTGGAGTTGGGATGACTTCAGGTCGAATTCCGCACGAAAACCCGGTACAGAGAATACCGCGACAATTACGTGGGAGAAAGATCCTGCTACGAACATATATTCGATATCAAGTTTGATCTTCAGCATCAAAACCAACGATCCGTATTTGTTTGCATTAGCGAAAGAACCAGGTAAATGAATATTTCGTTCAAGATATCCATATCTCACGGAAAATTATTAAAAAACAAATTTTTTCGACGGAATTTCTTGATCGCGTTTCACAGAAAAAGTTCTGACGATCGACTCGGGTCCAATCCATATTTTGAATTCGTCGCAAGGCCAATGTTCCCTGTGCAAAACCGGACACTTAATAGAAGATGAAACTGCCACAGCAACAATAGACGTTTCAGGAGCATACGAACTAGAAAGAGGAAACGACGGATTTTCCCAAGGTAGAGCAATCATTATTTCCTTATTTTTGACATTATAGTGAATGATATCAATGCAGTATCTATATTGTGTTGTATAATTTTTCTAGTTTTCTGAATATTATTTAGCATTTGTATTAAATATCTTCTCTTTGAATATTTTCTAGCAATTTCTCCCTGCAGTGAGGATCTAGCAGATAATAATCATGCGAGTGATGACGGTGGCAGCCCGGTCGGAGCAATTGCTGGAGGGACAATAGCTGGCTTAGTGGTTATAATAGCAGCATCAGCGTTTGGTTTTTACTATTATAGGAAGCACAAAAGCCATAAAAGTTAAAGACTACTTAAATTAATTTTTGTAAAATTACAATGAATGTGCATTGGAATGTAACCGATTTTGGGGGAAATTTTCTTGGACATTTAACATTAATTTCAGAGTAGAAAAATTGGTACGGGCGACTTGCAAAATACTGCTGCCTGAAAAAATCAATTAATTGCCAATTGATAATTGAAAATTATTTTTGTGTAGCACGGCAACACCTACTGATAATTTTCGTTAATGATTGTTTATTTATATTTATATTTTTTTAAAATATAAACCATGTATCACGTCTATAATTTTCAATTTGATTATTATAATTAATTAATCAGTTATTTTATTTTTAATTTAATATTTTTATAAAAAAATAAAGCTGATTCACTAACTGAAATTTCTTGATTACGCACTTAAAAAAACGCCAGTACAATTTAAACTTGAATTTGCGCCTAGTTAAAATTTTACTTGTCCGCAGTATCATTTACTCACAACCAAGAAAAATCTACTGGTTGTGAGTAAAATTGACTGGTGAACAGTAAAATTTAAACTAGAATTTGCGTCTGATCAAATTTTACTGGCAACTAGTGATCATTTTTTTGAATGTAACATATCGAAGTCATACATATAAAAGGCGTCATTTAACCTGATCTTTAAAATTAAAACGTGAGAAGATCTCTGATTGTATTTACATTAAAGTAACCATGATTGAAAATTATTTCATTTTTTTTTCTTATCGTCCACGTTATTTGTTTAGGAAGCTTAAGATAATAATGATAGCATCCGTGTGGCAAATACAGGACTTGCTAAAATGTGACGGGCCTGATAAAATCTCATATTTAAAAAAAGAATATGGTATGTAGAAAACCGAACATACAAATAAATAAAGACAAAACATTTAAATACTTTTATTTTAGTCGCGGGAATCAAGGAATTAAAATAAAAGTTTTGAAAAATGTTCAAATCAAAAGTTTGGCAATTTTTATGGGCTACATCATGTCTAATTATCGGTAAGGTGTTAAATTTGAAAGATTCTCTGTTCCAAAGGAGATTTTAGATGTTAGATGCTCGGTATTAGGGTGTTTCTTATTTAGCGAACGTTCGAATTTGAAAAGTCTCATCCCCGAAATAGGTGATCTCTGGTGCACATATGAACTTTTTTTTTTAGATTCTTTACTCGAAAGGAAAGTGTGCTGACAGTTTCAATGTTTTCCATAATTATAATCAAAGACCTATAAAAATTTATTATAGCGCAGGAATGATTTTAGAATAAGGCAAGAAGCCAATTCGAAGTCACTGACAGTAGTTACCTGGCAGCAGGAAAATCAGCAGAAAAAATTGTTTAGTTTCGGCTTCTGTTGTGCTTTAAGAATTAACTGTTAGAAATTTTAAAATGATCACCAAGCTATTTTCCTATCCTTAATGCCGCATATCCACGCTTACACCCAGAAAAATGAATTTACCTTGATGATCGCGATAAAAGCGATGTGTCGTCATCGCGAATCGTAATTGCTTCGGCTCGACCCGTTACAGCTTGAACACAAACACTCACGATCCTTCGCGCAAAACATTTCCACTGTAGGGTACTCTGGGGCAAAAAAAAAAAGAGACAGAAAAATAAAGCAAAAAACGAACAGCACAATCTGGACGTCCCAAACGCCCCAAACCAAATTTAAATTTTTAAAAACCCCATATAATGGTCAAAAATGAAAATTTTTTTTTTTGGCATCGATTCCCAACGAAATCGATGACAGATGTGTCGATGATCAAAAGACCATCGATTCCCAACGGAAATTTTTTCAGATTTTTGTAGATAACTAATGTTAAGTCCCAAATCAAATTTATTTTACTGTTTTTAAGCGACAGGCAAAAAGCCATAACAAGGTTTTCAGTGCTTTTAAAACTGGCCGGTGGCTCAAAAACCCCGTGCCATTTACCATATCTAATTGAGGACTTCAAATCCATAATCTAAGCAATATTAGCGACACGAATCAATGGTCTTTTATTCCAAAAAAAAATTCATTTTTTATTCTTTAAAAAAATTTTAAGATCAATATGACACCTCAAAATGTTCAAAAAATCTGGAAAAAAAATCAGGGTTGATATTTTATTTATAGATTTAGTAACCCTGACTTATTGGTAGATTTTTTGATAGAGATTTTAGATTTGTTTGATAGACTATCAATATCTTATCAGGATTTCTTTATATACAAAGAAACTTTTTCCGATATAGGAGTTCTGAAATTCCAAAAAAGTGCTAAATTGTATAACGCAGTAATCTTTGGAGGTGTTGACAAACTACTGCCATTTCCACGCTTTTGTCTAATATATATGTCATAGTAGAAAAGTGGTTTTTATTTCTCGTTAATTTAAACCGAAGGAATTCTTGGCAAAATTTAGCTATCAGCAGAACCTGGTATCTCTAATAAAAAGTTCTAAAAGGTAGTGGACTTCAACTAACCCACGCGGAATTTAATGTTTGCACCATACGTACTTATGAGCGTGATGTGTCCATGGATTGGCTCATTTGTCATACAATTTCGGTAAAATGCGATTGCTGATTGTGATAGAACGCGAAAAAAAGCATAAAATTTACAGATTATACAATTTACACATACTTAATATAAAGATCTCTTTTTATAAACGGGTGTAAAGGTAGACTAACACCAGCCATTAAATCCATGACTTGATCTATAAATCCTGTTCCATGTCTCCAGAAAGACCAATACGATATATAATATGATATCACTTTATGTATGAAAAATAGATCAAGGTGTAGGTCTATGAATCGTCAGCAAATATTTGCTATTGTCGATTCACCGGCCTATCTACTCTCAGAAATAAACGATCACACTATATACCGGTTTCGTTATTTCGGGGGTTATACCCACATTTCCCTGCTCAACCTACATCAAGAATTAGACGCCTAAATCACACACAGCTTTATTAATTTTGCCAATGACAGCGTTATTTAATACTCCGCATAAATATATAACCTTAAGCGATCCAATAAAGAAAGAAATCAATAAAAGAGGCGATGAAATGGAAAAAGATTTAAGAAAATTGGTTTTGTAGATTTTAAAAGTAACAAAAACTGACTTTGCAATATTAATAATTATACATTTTTTTTCAGTAAATTATTCAATACCGTTATCAGAATATGGTCCATTGCCTAGCTCAGAAATTGAAACTAAAAGCATTAGAGGCACGGACTGCATTTCGGCTTTCTTAAATGTACCTTCAACAATCAAGTACAAAACTGAGGGCAATGAAACAGTGAGTATATTTAGGCTAGACTCTAAAAAAGCTAATATTTTTTTTTTTTTTTTTTTTTTTTTTTTTACCTTCTTTATTATACGTTTCACTGTGAGCTATATGGATCTGACGGAAATTTTAAAGAATTGAAAGACGCGTGCCCAATACATTAAAAATAGATAACGCGAGGGAATCTTTTTACGATCCCACTCGAATCTGTAATTCGTGACAACTCGGTATCGTTCGGTATAGTTCGTTCTCGGCCGCGCATAGCAAAGAAACTAGCGGTTATTTTCACAATGTTTAGGCACCGAGTGTTTTTTTTTCTTTTTTTTGTATAATAAAGAAGGCTTTTTTTTTTAAAAAAAAATTTACTTGTTTTTTCTTAAAAATAAGGTAAACTTGAAAATTCATCTTGGGAGGGGGAGAAAAATTAACCCATTCTATATTAAATACTGTCTTCAAAAAAGATATACGAAATCCTATTATAAAGAACTTTTTCAAATATTGATAGATCTTCCAAAACAAACTTATGCTATTCAAGCAATATGCAAAATTAAACGCCAGGTTCCGGGCTTGAATTATCACAAAACACAAACAGTTTAGATTTGTACTGCTTCGCATTATAAGTATTTCCGCTGATTCAGTAATTGAAAGTTCTGTGCAGAACTGCATCCAGGGGAATTAATAAAAGACTCAGAATTTCAAAAATTATTTTGGCTCATGTTTTAGGCACTGATAACTATTTGGCTACCATCCGATGTGAATATTACTGGATTTTGTGACAATAAAATTTTTAGACTAAATTTTGAATGGCCTTTCAATTTCGGATTGAAAGGCTACAACCAACTAAATACTACATGGAAAAGAATCATTGATGGATCACGATTAAAAGCAATGGATATGAGGATTTTTACCCAAAAATTTCCAGACGCCTCACTGGATGAAAGTAATTGCAGAGATACTTACAAAAAGTTTCCAAAAAAAAAAAAAAAAAAAAAAAAAAAAAAATTGAAATAAACTTACATCACTTTCAGATGAATTCCTGCACTTTAAGTTTCACTTTCAGCGAGCGTTTCCACCAGTAGCAGATGGATCCGAATTCCAGTGTAACTCTGCTGTAGTCTACCAGGACCAAACCACCCTTAACGCATTTAGAATATCTGGAAAATATCAATTAGGAAAATTAAAAATTAACAAATTTCTACTTGGTAAGCCTAATCCTTTTTTTTGAGTTCATAAAAAAAAATATATAATTATTTTGCAGAATCTCAAATTTGCGAGGAAGATAAAAAAGAAATAAATTCATCGTCTTCCGATGACAGCTCATCTTTAGACGAGACAATACGTGCAATAGCAGGAGGTATATTAGCAGCACTAGTTGTTCTTACATTATTATTTGGTTTCGGTCTACACTACTACAGAATGTCAAAATTAGGATACGGTACGTCATAAAAACAGCCTAATTACCGATATTGTTTACATATGGTCCTGAGAAAAAAACGGAAAAAGATCGTTACTTGTTATTGTATGCCCAATCAAAGAAAAAGTGAGAAAAAATCAAAATCGAATGCTAAACATGAAGAACTTTTTTCCGGTTCTCATCGAGTCTCATCATCACCATCCATTCGAATCATTCATTTCCACCCTCATCGTCGGAAGTTAAATGGACGAAAAAAATACGGGAAGTGAACAGCTGATAGATTGCGACCGTTACGTTACAACAATCGGTAGATGAAGGGATTGGGCCAGGTGAGCCTAAATTTTGACCGTTGGAATTCCACCCTCTTTATTCTCGATAATGTACCACTACCGGCATCTCTCTTTTTTTTGATTTGATAGGCAAGCTTTTTTTTTTAAAAAAATATAAATGACATTTAATTTTATGTAAATAAATACCGGATGATTAATTCTAGGAATAAATAACAGTCAATACTATAAAGCAAATACGTAAATTTCGAACAATTGATACATTATATTCGTTATCAAAAAACGACGCGAGCAAACAGTGAACACGTGAAAATGCAGTTGTAAAATGTTATCGAATATTTCAAATTTTTAAAATGTGGTCCCGTTTTTTAAAATGTGAACGTAAATAAAGTAAACGTGACAAAGCACACTTATACAAAGTACAATCTTTTTTGTTGAACATAAACGTGAAAAAGAAAATCAGTTTAAAATATCAGCTCTCAGAAGTCTACTTACAGTCATAACAGATTGAGAGTAAAATACACTCCCAGATTGAGAGTAAAAAAAAATTTTTTTAAATGGGAATTTAATGCAAACTCTTTAAAAATTGTTTTTCTTTTTAAAATGATCTTGGAAAATGATTTCAAATTACCTTAAAGTTAATTTTAGGGCTCCTTCTAACTTTAAACTTTACTAAAAAAAACGTTGTTCACTGGCACTGCCAATAAAAAATCTCACGCTCTAAATATTAAAATTCTTCTCCTTTCAAATTTAAATAAACTTTTCATTACTCCGAGCGGAAAATTGATTTTTTTTTTAAAGTTAATATTTTTTCCTCATTAATGAAATTTATACCTCGAGCCCATATAAAATTTTCAGTCCGTCCTGACTTGGCTGAGTTTTATTATATGAGATTTCTTTTTTAGTACTCCAGAGTAGGGATGGGCGATTATTAATCGATTATTAAAGATTAATTTGGCCGATTATTAAAGAAGCGATTAATCGAATAATCGATTACTGTTTTAGAGAATCGAGAATCGAAAATCCGATTGTTACACAGAGATTTAGAAAAAAAAGCTGTAAAAGAACAAAAAAGCATCTTAAAATAAGAAAAAAAATTTTTGGTCCATAACTGAAACCTAGTTTCAGGTATGGAAAATTACAAGTTAAAAGTTAAAGTTGCTTCGTTAAAGTTAAAAGTTGCTTTTTTTGTCTTTTTAAAAGAAGAATGGTTTTATATAGAACAAATAATCAATAGACAAATCGATTATTGATAATAGATTAATTTTTATCCGATTTATCGATTAGTCGATTATCTTTTTTAGAAAAATCGATCAGTAATCGATTCATAAATCGAATAATCGCCCATCCCTACCCCAGAGTAAAAAAGTAACAAAAACGTGCTATCAGAGTTCCAGTAATCTGGAAAAGTGTTTATTTGTCTTTTGAGATGATCCTAAGCCAGGATTGAAAATATAACGTTTATAACTTTTCGTTCATTTTCTTTCTAAAATAAAAATTAAAAAATTTTTAAACTATTTAAACCAATTTTTTTGGTCTTTTAACCACTTAACTCCCTACAGACCCTATAGGGGGCACCGAAAAAATGCCGAACCTCCTTACAGACCTTGTAAGGTCATTTATTTACTAATTTAAGAAATTGGAGGTTGGACTTGTGCAGTATAATATCCCAGATATTACATCATACATATTGATATCCCAAACAGGACGCACATGAATCAATACAAATACTAGAAATACAATACTTCAAAATGAAAAATTAAAAAATGTCATAGCAAAATATCTCTATAAATGCAGTTATTTTTTTTTTTTTAATAAATAAAAGACATATTTAGGACCTCAACTAAATACTTAATGAGGAAAAAGTATTTATCAAAAAAAAAATAAAAAGTCTTCCGAACCAAGGAGCTTTTTTATTAAAAACTTTTTAGTAATTAAGTAATTAACTGGTAATTGGTAAGAGTAATTAGTAACAGTAATTAGTAACAATAATTTAGTAACACTACTTGGTAACAGTAACAGTACTTGGTAACAGTAACAGTAATTTAGTAACAGTAACAGTAATTAGTAACAGTAATAGTAATTTAGTAACAGTGTTTGACCTCGTGAGACCCTAAAAATGTTTTCCTTTATAAGAGAGTTTAAATGAAAGAAAAACTGATAAGACTTTTCATCAGCTTCTACGTTAATTCAAATTTTAAATGCCAAAGTCAAGTTAAATATATCGTTCCTCAAATTCTCACGTGATCTCTATTAATGTCTTCAAATTCCAAATATTTCTTAAAACGCACCTAAATACATTTCATAATAAAATTAATCATGAATTTAATGTCGACTAAAACGATTGTTAAACAAGTCAAACATCTTTTCCGGTAGCTACCAAACCATTTCCACGAAAAGATAGCCAATTACGGTGTTTATTTAATATTATAATTACCACTCTTAAAGAAAAAAAAAAAGGATTAATCCCAAAACGTTTTTATTCGTGTGTTCCAATGTCTCTACGATTGTTTTTCTTTTAAAAAACCCCTTGGTTCGGGTGATTCCATATTGAAAAACACGAAAATCAAGCGGACGACTCACCTCTTTTTAAAATAAAAATAATAACCGGTCGATGCAAGTCGTAAAAAGCTAGACTCATGCAGCGCGTTTTAAATATGGAGGAACGGCTTTTAATTCCATTTAAAACTCCTTGTATACGAGGATGCAGGGCTCGTTTCAGTATCAGAGAGAATCGAGGATCGCACCGGGTCGGTTAGGGGCTTTACACCTTTGCCCGTTGATTCACCGTTGTTTCCGCGGAATTTTAAACGTGATGTGTCTGTAAAATTTTCTGTAACAAAAAATAAAAAAAATTATAAGTAATCTTTATTTACGAAAATTAATTAAGTGATTTTAAAAATAAAAAAAATTAAATTAAAAAATAAATAATAAATAAAAAAAATTTAAAATGTTGACTTCAATACAAACGGACAGATCGCTCACGCTTTTAACCGAAAAAAACAACAATTTTTATCGGAGTCGAGTGCCGAAATGTTTGTTCGGGGCCCCAGAGCAATCCGACGAAATTTTCGAAAAGGAAACGAATCGTCACAGAGAAGCATTCCGATGCAAATGGGACTATAACATAATCGAAGATAAACCCGTGGAAAATCCGAAAAACTATTTATGGGAAAATTTGTGCAATGAAAATAAAACTAATTCTTCCGAAAATCTAGTCAGTGTTGAAAGGAAATTAGGAGGAGACGAAATCGACGAAGATGAAGAAAACCGTAGGAACAGGAGAACGGAATTAAAAAGATATAGCGATGAAAATCGGTCCTTTTCCGGTTCGAAGAAGAAACGTCAAATTTTATTACCAGGTCAGTAACAAAAAAAAAATTGAGAAACTGTTTTTTAAATGTAGAGTAGGGAAATGATACGTAGTAACAAGTGTTACTCGTTAAAAATTAGGCCGTTTTTATGTCGTATGTGACATTGAATAATCAATTACGTCATGTAGGGTTAAAACAGAAATTTTTTTTTAAAGAAAAGAGTTATGTTTAATCGGGAAATTACATGATCCTATTTTATTTTTTCGTTTAAAAAGAAAAAAAAAATAGGCTGGCTATTATTTTTATTAGCTGAGGTCTGAAATCAAATTGAATAGAAAATTTTGAATAAAAATTTCCCAAAGAAAAGCAATGTGTTGGGAAAAAAAATTGATCTGTTTTTGTTTTTACCCTTCCATTACTTAATTAACTATAAGTAATCTACAATGAAATTAAGCTGAGGGCTTTTGTTTTTTTTTATTTGTTATTCCTCCCTTCTTTTTATTTCTTTTAAAATTGAAAACCAACGCTGCTGTCAGTCTTAATTAACTATAGATTTTTTTTTCTCACCTCCGTATGGATTTCTTGACGATAAAGGACACTTGAAAAACTTAAAAAAATGTTAGGGGGGACCGAATAATCTGGAAGTTATTCAAAAAAAAAAATTGTATTTAATTGTGAAAGGTGATGCGGTTCGTGGTAAAAAAAATGTTCACATCGTTTGATTTTGTTAAATCGTTTAAATTGCTTAGCCTCAACTGGGGGAAAAAAAGCTTTTGAATAGGAAAAACAATGCTTTATAAAGTTAAAATTTTTCAGGTAGAATTTTCGGATCCAGAACCTTAATTGTAAAAATTTTAATTCCTTTAATTGACAAAAGCCCGCCAAAAATAATTAGGCAAAGTGTTTAAAGAACTCATATGCTGTCGCAAAAATTTTTTAAGTATTGAACTAACATTACTCAAACCAGAACTTGCAAATATTAATTTAGGGAAAATGCTGGCTAATTAGAAAAACAACGAAATATCATGGGGTCACGTCACGACCATTGAAAATAAAAAGTTTAAATGTTTCTTCAAAATTTAAGCACCTTTTTTTGAAATTTGGAACCACTCAATTTCATGTTTCTAAATTTTACGTAATCTTTAAAATATTTTTTTTTTTTTTGTGAGAAATAATTTCACCCAATGGTGCAATCCTTTCAAACACAAAAATTCTGGCTCGGGCGATTAGTTTTAACAAAAGAATCGACCCAATGAATGAACCAATAAGTAAATACATAAAAAAAAACTTTTGTCCAATTATCGCATTGGCGCCATTTTTTCAATACAATATGAAATTTTCAATAACATCACTTTGCGACTGTTATCATCCAAAAAATCTTTTTCAGACACGACCTGATCATAATTACAAACAAAAAAAATTAAGTGAAATTATTGCACATTTCTGACCAATAAAATTTCCATTTCTCAAATAATTTTAACCGAATTCGAATTTAAAAAATTTTCTTAAAACAACCCCCAGACTGACGCTTTATGAGGAAGCAATATCTGTCTAGACTTACTTTTCTTTAAAACGCTTAAAATTTTTCGTAAAAGACTGTAAACATAATTAAGCCTATAAAACATACTTGAAACTGATCCCTGTGACCGTGAAAAAAAAGTTTTCTCTATAAAGCTTCCCATTTCCAACAGCAGCGATTATCTAGTCTGCAGATGCAGTTTTTTAAGGTAGAACACGTTCGTTGACTTTTTGATAACGACCTCTGACTTCTGTCTTTCCCCTTAATTAACCTAAACTTTTTTTTTTTATCATCGTGTGTTTACTCTGATTAAGTGGCATGTGTTCTCCATACTTATTCCTCCAGTGGCGGTCAAAATCTTGTCTGAACCTGCAATCCAGAAAAAAAAAATTAGTCAAGTTAATAAAATGAAAAATACAGCGTATTGGCTGGGTTGAAAAATTGACGGAATTTTAACGAACATCGACTTACAGCCCTAGACTTTTAAAAAAAAATGTCACGAGGGAAGTATATTTTTTTCCAACAGAAAAATTTAAAGTGAACGAACCGCCACTTATTTTGGAATTTTTTTCCAAAAAAAATAATACATCAACCCTTTTCAAAACGTGGAGATAACACGAACTTGTTTAAACAGCTTAACACAGAAGCTATGTTATCAGTAACTTATAATAAAAGCAAACGCAAAGCGCAGATCATAAATTTAGTTATTTTGTTTGTTCAAGCATCGGCGTCCCTTTTCCATAATTCTTCTACAGAGTAATCAAAAAAATTTAAAAATTACAAACTATAAACAATCCGAAAACAAAACAAGAATTATTTTGTCACGCACAATGAAGTCAGCAAAAAATTAAAAACAATAAAAATAAAGTAAAAAAAAAAAAATCTGCAGGATGATTCATTTTTCTGCAACAACTTACGACCTTGATTAAGCAAATATTTAATCCACATCTGTTAATCTAAAATAATTTTTTTTTTTCCCCTCCCTAATCAACCTTGAACAGGAAAAATGTTAAGCCCTAAGAAGGGAATCGCAAATGTCGCAATTAATAAATTAATTATTAAAAGAAAAAAAAAATCGGCGGGAAATTGAAGGACGATTGTGACTAGGTCAGTAAGTCGCCGGCATGTAATTTAGATACCTGTTTGCGTAAAGATTAAACCTGATTCACGTGATTTTGACGATTGTCTGTCACACAGACACTTTTGTTAAGCTATTTTTTCGCTTATCTTTTTTTTTTTTAAGGGCGCTCAACTGTCTGATAATTTTTTTTTCTAACCTTAAAATTTTTCCTTGACCTTCGCGATAACATCGATCTGAAATTTAAAAAAATATTTAGAAAAATTATTGCATAATAAATATGAAAACGTACGACAAAAATTTACCTGATTTTTTTTTTCTCCTTCAACAAAAGCGGTCAACTTCATCAACAGTTAGACGGAATACTCAGGTGCAAATAAAGGAAGATATTATTAGCCCCTCGGGGTAACCGCCAAATATTGTTCCTTGTTTATAACTGGGCAAGTCGAAACTTGTTCAAAATCAATTCTAAGAATATTGCCAATAGGACACGGGGTACCTGCATCCTGAGTCAGGTGTGTTTTTTTTTTCCTTCGAATTTTATGCGTCAAGATTTTTTCTCTCCCCTTGTTTTTTCGAACAGCTTTTGATGGTGTATATTTCTCCCTGCAAAGAAAAAAAAAAAAGATGTACTGTATTTAATTAGGCTTTTTTGGCGCTTTTCCAACGAATGTTCAATGTCATTCAAACGTATGTGTTATAAGAACGTCGCTGATAATGAAAAAGAAAAAAAAAGGCTTGACTGACTTATTATGGTTATCAAGATTTGTGTATTTAAAAAAAAATAGGAAAGAATAATTGTCATCGGGCATTTAAAAAAAATGCAGCATTTTTAAATAGCATATTAACTTAAATGTTTAATTGTAATGGAAGAATAGATCAATTGGGGGCCAACCCGCATGGCGAAACATGACGATAATTAGTACAGAGGCATTATTTGAAGAACAGCTCGGCAGGGGCAAAAAACTCTTCCCGTTCTTTTTTTTTTTTTTTTTTTTTTCTGAGATAAGAGTTTTTCATAATTCACAATTCAACGCGTGCACGCATTCATTTGTTCGCAATTGTAAACATAAACTCTTCCCCTTTCATTGATTGATGATTTTTAAACAGATGTAATTTTTTTTTCGCCGCAAACGGTTTTATTAAAATAACGGTCGTTTCAATTTTTTTCTCCAGTTCGATTTGATTTTAAAAAAAAATAAAAAAAAAAAAAAAAAAAAAAACTTTCTTAACCAGGGGAATCATTTAGTGATGGTCTTCGTATAAATATACGGTAAATATATAATATATAATACCTAAATAAATATGCGATTAGGTGTCCAACAAGCTCCTATGGTATATCATCATCGAGCTTTTAGTGCGAGTTTCAACTTGTCTAAAATGTATGAGCTGAGGGAAAATAAAGTTTAAAAAAAAATGCGGTTGAAAAATTTTGATTTTGCACATGGTAACCTAGCCAGTCCAATAGAAAAAAAAAACCTTTGATTTTATTTTTTTGTTTATATTTACTTAGAGCAAGTTGAAACTTGTTCAAGAAAAAGTCAAAAAAGTTCCTCAGATACCTAAAATTTAGATTTTTTTTCCCCGTGAATAGTGTTACACAAAATAGCCATTCCTTCCGGTATTCCGTAAAGCCTCCTCTAAACTTCTCCCCCACCCTTAGATGGAACCCTTCACTCCTCCTCTACCCTTTCACCCGCTTTAAAAGAAACGGAATTTTAACTAATTTTACAAAAATTTATGAACTACCGAAAGCTGACTTTCGAGGAAAATATTATTTACTGCATCAGTCTCCTCCTCCTAAAGCAAACCACTTCTTATAGTAATGATTTTAGCCATCCTGACGGTCATCAAGGACATAAAAAAACAAGCGTAAAAAAAAAAAAATAAAAAAAATTGGCGGGAAAACTAAAACTAGGCTATAACGGGAATCCAACAAGCGTCGTGACTTGAGTTTTTTATTTTTATTTTGCTTCTCTCCTAAAATTTATGTCCGTAAATAAAATTTATTTTCTATTATTATTACGCAATGATAAACGCGTCAATAATTTTTTAAGTACTTTTCCTTTAACACCTGATCCCTTTTGAGTTTTCAGTCATTTGAAAAATTTTTATTTTAAAAGCAATCAGCAGGACACATTGCTTTTCTTTCTAAACGGTTTCACTTTCAAGTTGCCGCATCTGCTAAAATGTAATTTTTTTTTTTTTCCTCTCATTTCAGAATTATGGTCTCAAAAGAAATTAAAATCAGCGTACAGGAAATCATCATGAGCTACATACTTTTTTTACAAATATATTTATAAATTATTTAAGAGATATATTTTATATATTTAAAATGATGTAAATAATTTTAGTATATTTTCCAAATGCACGATTAACAATTTTTTTTTCCATGCATTGATAAAAACCTTCAGAATGGAAAACTTGTTTAGATATTTGCTACATTTGATTATATGAGGGTACCTGTTTATATTCAGCATAAATTAAAATGAAATGAATCAAGTCAAAAAAGGGAGTAATTATACATCCTAAGTTTTATTTTTGGATTTTCGGCATTTGAATGTTAATTTGTATGTTTGTAAAAGACTGCCACAATTACAAAATAACATGATTTGAAAATCAACACAAACATCACTGTAATGAAAAAGCAAATCTTGTTATAATGAAATTACAGGGTTGTTCTTTAATAGCTATTCATGTGTGCTGAATGAATTAATTTGGTTTAGATTCACATCTGCAAAATTTTGACGTTGATTTTTTACAGAAGATGGAATGCTTGTGAATCAGCTTAATCAGCAAACAAGGGTTGTTTAAATTGATCTCTATAAGATCACTTAAATTTATTTCACAAAAAATAATTTTTTACACTAATGAATAAACGTTGGCTCTTTCAAGATCAATAGTCACCATTTGAACTGATTTCATGTGCATCTCAAGCTTACTCAGGATTTAATAAGCTCCGTCATAGTACGTCAGCATAAAGTCTAATTTCTGGCAGTTCATGCGGTAAGATGTATATTCCCGGTGACAAATGTAAACAATTTTGCGGAAGGTGAAGTTAACGACAAGGGTGGCATTAAATCTTGCATGTTCATAAGGAGGTCAATTTAAAAAACACAAAAGTTGAACTCATTTGCCGAATTATAAAACGCTTACCATTTATAAAGTTCCAAAACTTGAATAAAATCGAAAAGCAACTTCCTTTCTCCAATATGGCGGCTTCAACTCCTTTCACTTGTTCAAAAGCGTTCTAAACGTCCATCGCAGGAAAGAATTAAGAGAATTTTTTTAAATCCTGAAAGCTCCAAACACACTAAGCCGACTACTTTGAAAGATATGTCTTCAAAAATTGATTTCTGAGTGAAATTAGACATTATTTTTCAAGAAAATGATTTATAATCGACACTGACAATCTGTTTCCAACCACTTTCATTTTTAACCACCAGACAGCGCTAGTTGTCCCTACTTGCCGCCTTTGATTTCGGGCTTTGCTTTTTCTATTTTACTGCGACGGCATTAAGAAAAAATACAAAACTATGATATTTACCGAAAATTCTGTGTCTTTGACACCATAAACATACCTTATTTTGACTGATTTTAAGGACGAATATATTAAAACTTTTGGAGAGTACCTTTCCAAACTCTTTAGGCATCAACGACCACATGACGAAAGAGTCTGCTGTCTGAAAAAAAATGGCGGGACAGCTTAATTTTCATATTTTTAAAATAATCGTGCAATTGGGAAGAAAAAAATTCGAAGTTCTAGTCTTAAATTTATCTGATTTATGAATTAATAGTTTCTGTGATGAAGTAATATACACGGTTTCGATTTTTATTTGCGTGTTGTTTCAAAAAAAAAAAAAAAAAATAATAGACGGATCCTGCCAAAATATACGAATTTAAGTCAATACGAGATAATAATCGAAATATTAAATCGGTCCAAATAAACCGTGTACTTCATAAGTATAATAATTACTTACAAGCGGTTAAGTTAGAATCACCTTGAAAAAAACGAATATGAATCTCAGAGTTTATAGTATTTTCGGGTTGAAATTGGGGAAGATACAAAATTCCATGTAATTTTTTATAATTGTTTTTTTTTTTTACGTTTTTATTCAACCCGAATTTATTCATGTATGACTTTGTGATATTTTTTTTTATTATAAATAAGATACTAATAAAACAAAACATTTTTTTACAAATTTATTTTTTATTTTCTTCCATTTGATTCCTCATTTAATATCCTGGGGGCTAAATGATACCTGAATCAATGAATTGAACTTGATGTAAACTTTAATTACACATAATTGCAGGTTACTTTTTACTGCATACAAAAAAATCTTAATAGACTATTGTATTTGGAAAATAATCAGATCAATTTTGTTAATTAATTGTCTCTCTTGAATTTTATTGATCCTATTAAGGTCTGGTGAAAAAAAAAATTAAAATAAAACAATTATTATGAAAACAAGTAGAGGTAATTAGATGATGGATGCAAGATAGAGGGGCGGTCGTGGTACAGTTTCGTGCCGTATCAATTTACAACGTCTGCCTCGTGATATTGATTTTAATAATAATCTTCCCATATTCCATGTGAATCCTTCTTTTCTCAGGGCTATAATTACATCAAGTTTTCTATTGTTCAACATGAAATGTCAAAATTGGTTTTTAATATTCTTCAAATTTTTAACAGGTTTGTTTTAAAACAAAAAATGATTGGATATTGGAGAAAAAAAATTAATTCCAAGGATAAAGTTGCAGGAGGAAAATGCTAAAATATAATAGAGAATATTGCTTTAATTAATTTTCACAAAATACTCATAAGGAAAAAAAGTAATTAGAAGGATTATATCAGCAATGTGCTTTAAGAAAAACGTCTGCAGCATATTAACCTGTAACTGCTTTCAGGTTACAGATCATGTTGCTGCATTGCAATAACTGATAAAATTTTAGTTTTCCTCAATTCATCGTCAAAAAAAATTTTGTTATTTTTCCAAGTAAAATGTCTAAAGCAACTAGTTTTCTTCCAGAAATGTTTAAAACTTTCAATCATTGGAGATTAACGCTGAAGAGCTTTTACTGTAACAATAATGACAAGAAAACCTTCTCAAGTTCCAAATGGTAAGCAAAACTAAACTGCTTACATTAATTTCTAATGTTGGCAAGCATTCACTAACACTGATGAACTTCAGAAATTTAATGGTGAAGTAGATATAATTATTCAAAATTGCACATTAAACAGATGTACACTAATCAATTTTAAAAGTTACTTCAACTTCATTTTTAAATGAGAAAAAATAAATTAAGAAATAAATAAATAAAAAATCAAAGTTAGGCCTATATAGTTAGTGGTCCAGTGTCAGGCATTACAATGAAATTAATCAATCCAATACTGAAATTTTGAAGAATTTTTTTAAAAAGGTACGTTTCAATACTCCCCCAATTACAATCTAGTTCACTTAGTCTCATATAAAAATGTGTTATTTCTGATTCCTGTTGAATAATATACTACACTCACAAAGCAAATAACTTATGCTTTTCTTAGCTTCAAAAAATTCACTTTGTCACAAGCACGCCTTTCCTTCAAGAACCCCTACTAGTACTTAGCAATTTTCAGGTAATGTTAATTCCAAATTGGAAAAATTGATTGAACCAAACTTTTAAAGATTGACTTTGTGACTGATGAATAAGTTTTCAAAATGAAAATTTCAACTTCAATGTGCAATTTAAAAGCTAAACCATTTAAAAAGCTACTTCATAAAAAAAAAAAAATTAAACATTACAGGCCAATCATCAATATCAAAATAAACCAAAATGAATCAAACTTCAATTATAAATTTTTTCCTATTCACTACATTGCTGACATTTCTAAAAAAATATATTCCACAAGCATGAATTTGTTTTCTTTTTCTTTTTTTATTGTAAAATTTTTAAAAACATTTTATACTTAAACTGCAACTGCTATAGCTGTTGGTTCAGCTTTCAACGCTTTTATATCACTTATTGGAGCAGTTGGCAATATTTCTTCTTTAGGTTCGACAACTGAAACATTATCAGGAAGTGGTTTCTTCGGTCCACTCTTACCATTTGGATCCCATGGTAACATGATTTTAACTTTAATACCCAACACTCCTAAAATTTCAAAAGTTCATTAGGAAAAAAAAGTCTCAGTTACTCAAACAGCAACATATACATACCTTGCCTGAGCAACACATGCCTAGTTGCACAATCAACATAGTCATTAGTTGGTTCTCCACTGTGGATCATCAATCCATCAACGAATTTCATTGATTTAGCTCTTTGACCTCTGAGTTTTCCAGATACTACAACTTCACACCCTTTAGCTCCAGATTCCATGATAAACCGAAGTACACCATAACAAGCTCTATAATGAAATACATGAATGAATATAATGAAATTAAAACTAAATGAAGCAAAGAAAAAAACAAAATGAGGTTAACTCACCTTCGAACAGCTAACCCGCCAATCAATTTGTATCTAAGTGATTCGGCCTGAGCAATAGCACATAAACCTCTTGTAGCTACTTTCTCGGCATATAATTCAACGGTGTTTTCAGGGAAATTAAACCGCTTTTGAACAACAGATGTTAATTCACGAATCCTCCTTCCTTTTTCTCCTAATACGTTTTGTGTACGTGTAGCCATAATAATGATTTCTGTTCGGGATGGAGTAACTCGTACTTCCACACCGGAGTAACCATCTTCGGCTAATTCACGAGTCAAAAACTCGTTCAATTCAGCCTTAAAGACTCCGTCCCCAACGAACTATAAAATAAAAAAAAAGGATTATTTGGCATGAACGTGACGTTGAATGCCGACAGGCCAATTTTAATCCGATCAATCTGGGTTAAGTATTGCTCATCAAACACTTCAATCCATCACTATATATTGCTAGTAACCTTAACTTTTTGACTACGGATAAAAACTTCAATGGACTATTTCGTAATCCGAGAAAAATAAACTTACTTTTCGCTTTTTTGAGATAGCCGTAGTCATGTTTACTACTTAGTTTTAGTTTTACGAAGAAACCATATTATGCAATGATGCCAACATAAAATATGCAACGTGCTTGGTTTCCTTTCTGAACTGAAAACAATTCCGCTAGGGGCGTTGTTGTTCTTCATAACTTCGTTGAAAAATTCTTTCCTTTGGCATGTCAATTGTTATCAGTTTTTTGTGATTGTGAAAAAAATATAGTTTAGTATGTTATATAATTTATCTAGCAAGTTTAATTTTTAATTGATTGAATGTGCATTTAATTTTATTATAATCGGGAAGAGAATCTCATGTTTGGTGATAATGGAAATAATCAAAACTCCAAAGGTATGTTAGACTTTTTATTTTAAAACTAACCTAAGCTTGTTTAATTATTCTTTCTTAGATAATCAGGCGTCTTTAATTGTTTTTTCTGTTATTTGACGTTAATTGTAAGAACGTTTATGCCTGCTTTTAAGGCTTCGATACGACAAAACGTGCATATCGTTTTAAGGGTCAAGTTTCCGTATGTAATCCATCGACATTAAAATTTTCTTAACCACCGTGTTCTTAGGGGGTTGGATCAGTCTTGCGTGATAACGAGTCTGGAGAAACGTTGAGATCGATTCAGTTTTAAAAGGCCTTATCAGCATTTGAAGTATGAGTGCATTGTAGTATTCACTTGCTCCCTTTTCAAATGAATGGTATCAACCCTAGATCGGGATAGTCTTTCATCAAGGATAGTCAGTGCAAACGGTTCCGTTCTAAATAGTGAACGTTCAAAAATTAATTTTTTTTTTTTTTAAATAATTAATGAAATCAGTGACAGTACACAATAATTTTCTTTGTGCCAGTCATGAATGAATTCTATTTTTAACTTTAAAAGCTTTTTGATTATTCGATCGGAAAACTTTCTTTTCTCTTTTTAATTAAAAATGGAAAATAAAGAATTTGATTATGATGAACAGATCCATTGTTCTTCCATGTCAGTTTATGGAATGTTAAAATCATGGATCCTGCAAGAACCGATGGATAGAGAACTTGAGCAATATCAAGGCATAAATGTGTTTCGAAAGGTAATAAATCCAGCAACCGTTTCAAAAAACTTCAAAGAAACTCTATATTAAATCCGACAAGCACTTGACTATAAATTTATCTGACCTAGACCTTTCGGCGGCTTCCACGGGGTAGGTCGGCCTGTACTCATCCATTAATGTCAAGTTACCATCGATCCTGTTAAAACCCGAATTTACATTAAATTTTCTCGATAAATTGTTGTCATGCGGCCGGAATAATTAACAAAACATCATCAATTCAATTAACCGACGAGACCCCTGTTGGGAACGATTATCGTCGGTCTCTCTTACGTTTTATCAATTTTGCAGAAAAACCGTTTGTTAAAGGGAAATTTAAATCCAGAAATGAATCTCGCTTTCGTTTCCTTTTATCCTCGCTTCGATTTTATGTCAAAGTCGGTACAAAGATAAAACATTCTTTAAAGTGCTTGGGGGTGAAAGAAAAAAAAAGTTTTGGAGTCACGTTTTTATTTTACATAGTAAAATTGTAAGAATTTGCCAAATGGAATTTTTTTTTTTTTTCTTTTGCCCTTTTCAAGAAAAGGTGACGGAAAGACGGGATAGTTTTCTTGCTTCGTATTTATTTGTTCGATAAGTTTGATACGTGCTTGGAAATTTAGTTGAAAAAAAAAAATATATATATATATATATATATATAATTTAAATTCTGAAGAAGTTTAAAAGGAATATGGAAATTATGATGTATATATAAAAGATATCATCTTCAATTTTTTTAAACTCTCGCTGAGAGGGCAGAGTGGTGCTAGCCCCCAGAGAATAGGCTTGAGCCCCCCCCCCCCGCTCCCTGCAATTTTTTTGACTCACGCATTTTCTTTATTTTATCTGTTGTGGGCCCTTAGGGACCAGTATGAAGAACTATTTTTGTCTTGGATTGAGTACACATTAGGGTGACGAATTTTGGAATTTAAAAACTCCTGATAGTGGAATGGGTGCCTTTTGGCACCCAAAAAAATTTTTTTTTTTTTTTTAAAGGAATTATTTTTTATCGGAAATTTTGCGTAGATTCCCAATATGAAGTCCAAAATTACTTTAAGTGAACGGTTTTTGAGCTTTAGGCCTTTTTTTTTTAAACACTGAAATCCTTTTGAATTTTTCCCAGGGGTCCGAAGCTTGAAAATTTTGGCCGATGCCGATGCTTCGGCCTCGAATTTTTTTTAATATCCGAAATCGGTATGCAAAATTGCTAGTGCTGGCATCGGCATGGGCATCGCAATGTTTTTTTTAACCGGCGCGGCTGCCATCGGCATCGGAATCGGAATCGGAATCGAGCACCTGATTTTAAAAATCAACTACAATGGCTCTATGATTTTTTTTTTTTTTTTTCACTGAAATCGGAATTAGAAGGCGGCATCATATATGATCGATGCCGGCATAGGATATGATCAATCCCGGCATCGCATATAATCGATGCTTGGTGGTGTCGGCATCGGCATCGGGGGTTAAATAAATGATATGGGATCGGTATCGGCACCGGCATCGGATTCGGACCCCTAATTTTTCTTTCTCAGCTTAAAAAGCGTACGAAAAAATGAGTTTTGGACTTCATGTTCGTGATCTAGCCTATGCAATATTTCCTGTAAAAAATTATACCTTTTTCAACAAAAAAAAAAAAAAAAAAAAAAAAAAAATTCTTATTTTTTGCCGTTTTTTAAAAACTTCGAGGTCATTGCGCAACCTCAAAATGACCTTTAAAAAATCTTAAAAAAGCTAGGGTAAATAGTGCTGCCAAAAGGCACCCATTCCACTATTAAAAGTATTCAAATTTTTATATTTCATAGTTTATATGAAATATATTAATATTTCATATAAATATTTCAATTTACCTATATGAAATATTTATATACAATATTAATATATATCAATTTATTTATTTCATATAAATATTTCAATTTATATTTATAATATTTCAATTTACACTCAGTGACTCAGAAAACAAAATAAATTAGCATAAGCGGTTGCTTTGAACGCTTTTGTTTTGTGCCAAGATATTTTCTGACTTGTCGCAGTGGGCTATCGGCAAGTCATAAATTGTAAACAAACAAAATGGCGACTTTTGTAGAATTTATACATTATGTAATGATAATACTGATCATGCTCGGTTTTTTTTAAATAGACGAAATTCGTATAAATATATATGCATGCAAAACCATTACCGGTATGGTACAAGTGATATAACTGTTAAGATTTTTCATATGATTTTTAAATCTTTATTTCATATCTCACATGAATAGTAATAACATAACCTAAACATAACCCCTATCCTCTGCATTGGACAATGTTAGATTTCAGTACAATTTTTTTAAAGAAAATATTTAATTTTAAGTTACTTGAATATAAAAAATCTTAGATATCCATCTTGATCAATCCATGATGTCCAGTTACACGTTTTTAAAATAAAAATTAAATAGATATTACTTTCTTATTTTATTAAATAATAATTATGGTTTTCGCGAGCCGCCATGTTGATTCCGATAGCGTAGTATAAGAAATGTCCGCTAGTGTCGCATATTGTTTTGTGGCAAGTTATCACAAGACATTTTTTTGTTTTCACACGGTTTTTAGGAAAGATCTCTTGTCTGAATGCACTTTTGCTTTCGTATTAGTCATTTTCTTTCCCGAGTGTATATTTATATAATATATAAATATTTCATATTTTATACTTCATATAAACTATGGAGTGTTACTGAAAAGATGTATGGAGCAATTTTCAGTGACACCAGCGTAACCGTAACCTTATACCATCATAGTTTATATGAAATATAAATTTTTATTTCATATAAACTATGATGATAAAATTTTACGGTTACGCTAGTGTCATTGAAAATTGTTCCACACATCTTTTCAATAACGCTTAAACATCAATTTATAAAATGAGAAAAGTTAGATGATACATCGTATGTCGCTTAAATGTTTTTAATGGCTTTCTTTGTTTTACCTCTGTTGATAAAGTTTGAAGAAAAAAAAAGTGAAGTGGAAATTTTTTATTGGTTATTAAAATTTTCAACATTTTCGAAAGGAAAAAGAGAAAGAGAAGGAAGGGAAAAATAATATATGCATGTTCCGTCGGTTTTATAATCAGAATCCTTCGGGGAAATTTATGAATTCGTGTATTCTTTTTGTAATCCGTGGATTTTATGGATGGAAAACACTAATTATAGGCTATCTAGCTGCGTTTACATGATTTCAAAAGCTGCTTACGTGGGATTTTGTAATTTCACTTTAAGTGTTTTTTTTTTTTTTTTTTTTTTTTAAGTTATGAAATGAGGAAAAATAATTTATTTTCTGGAAATAGCGAAAAGACACCGACGGATTCAAAAGTGGTGAAGGGATATTCTTTTACCCTCCTTCGAGCAAAAATAGAATTATGTAAAATGCAATCTTGTCGGAAAATTGGGAGACTTAACGCAAGTTTTTTAGGCATATTCACTGGAGAAATCCTTGAGTAAAAACTTTTGCGTTACTCCAATTTGTCGGTTTTTATTATCATCCTGGAGTTTTTGGTAATTTCAGCATCCGATTTTGTGGTAAAATTTCTACTTTTTTTTTTTTTTTGAAATGAAACTTTTTATGGCGGACCTTGAGTGGGGGCGTAACGTGATAAAATTAAGAAAAATATTTTAATATTAATTTAAATAAAAAATTTAGAAAATTTCATAAAAAAACTTTATTTTAATTTAAATAATTGACCCAAAGTGAGGTTTCACTTCAGTCCTAATGCTATATATCATAGAGCATGTTAAATTTTTTTTTTTTTTTTAGTGTATAAATATTAGAAAAAATTAAGAAATTTTGAACTTGATTCAGCTTAACTTCAAAAGCTCTCCGAGAAACCGTCCTGAGAAAATTTCCAAACGAAGAAGCACCCCAAAATAATAACAGGAAAATTGCTCTCTCCGGGATTGTGAATCCCAATTTGTTTGGAATTTTAAATGTTTTTAACCTGAAAGGCAGGCACCATCCTTAATAATTTCTATTTTTATTTTAATCTTTACAAGTGCCATAAAAAATAATAAATTACATCCTGATGACAGGCTATATAGAAATATCAATTTCCTTGCATTATCTGATTAGAAAGCCTTGCGTCGATTGTTTGCTCGTACATCTCCATTACAGGACTTTATATTATAGTACATTTAGGTCAACATCCGGAAAGACATTGAAAAATGTTAGAAAAAACACCTGCAGACATTCCTGATCCGTTAAACGTCACGTACACAGATTCCCGAGGTTTTTTTTCCCTTTTACGTAAGACATTTAACGTGACCCGTTAAGCTTTTCCTTCGGCACCAAATAAAAAAAAAGAGAGGGAAAAGTTAATATCACGTCCGATCTTTCAGCAATCAACTTTAAAAAAAAAAAAATCGAGGAGGATAATTTTTGTATAAAACCATTCAATCCTTGTTATTTTCAAATTGTTTTTCTATCTTATTCAGTTTTTCATTTCTTTTTTTTTTTGGAAAGAAATGGGTTTAAGGTTTCCACTACAAGGGTGTCCAAATTTCGTTGCTTATTCGATTTTTGTTTTTTTAAGACATTTTTTTTTTCTGAGTGGAGAGCGAGTATCTACGGGCAAGAGGAAGAGCTTTTGCTAAAAATTATTCCAAATAAAAATTTGGAAAAATACTCTCCGAATTATCCAAAAGCTTTTTCAAAATTTTCCAGAATTTGGAAAAAAATTTCTAATTTTTGTTCTACAAATATTTCGGTACTCCATCTTCTCAAATCCTGGAAATACAGACTTTTGAGGTCTGCATGTATTTTTCCCCCCAATAGAGCGCGCCATCTTTCCGGTTTTCTTTTAGCCCCTAACCCATGCTTTTTTCTGGAAAATTAAGAAAACTGAAATCTCTTTCAGATTCACATGCTGTTCTGTTGTGGCTAGTTTTGGTCCGCCTGAGGGATAAATCCTCATACTCTCCGATTTTGGAGAGCGTTCCCCTATCCGCCACCTGGGGAGGCGCCCGATGGGGGACTAGCCAAAAACCCCACACGGGTTGGTGGGACAACCCTGTCCCGGGCCACCGAAAAAGATGCCATCCTCCCCACGGCACAAAGTCACCCACCTCGTACGGGTCGACATAAAAATGACGTCCTTTTCATATCGATCCGCACGAGATGGGTGCCGTATGACGTGAGGAGGACTTTACCCCTCTAGATGGTCCACTTAAAACTAATTTAAAATTACCCTAAAACTAACTTAACTTAAAACTAGACTTAAAACTACTTAAAAAACTAAACTTACTTATACTAGTTACTAAACTTAATCTAAACTTAAATTAAGATTGTACAAATGTACAATGTACGGCATTGAACATTCATACAATTTACAATACCAAACATTAGAGACATGATTGTCTGTACTTTTCGACAATCTTTTGCGCGAAAAATAACCTCGATTCTGTTTTTTTTTTTTTTTTTTAATGTCGTTTAACCGCTTTAAAAAAAGTGCTAATCGACAGCTTTTTAAAATTATATTAGGCTGTCTTTTAAAATCCCGTTTTTTTTATTTATTTTTTTATTTTTTTTTATTAATAAAAAGATGTTAGGGAGAAACAGAAATAAAAAAAAAATAATAAGAGATTAAATGGAAATAAGAAAAAGGTGAAAAGGTAAAAACCCCACAACCCAACATTGAGTAGAAAACATCTATGCCCATGCCCATGCCCATACCCATACCCATACCCATACCCATACCCATACCCATACCCATACCAAACTCAAACCTCCTTGATGAAGCTTTTGGACTGCGTTGCTGCTGCGATGCTTCCTCTGGCTGCGACGATTCCCTGGCTGCTCCTGTGAACACAAAAACAAAAAAAAAAAGACAATTAAAAAAGGGGGGGGCTTGGAGACCCTCACAATGGAGTTTATCTCCCGCGGTATAATTGAAATTAAAAAATGAAGTATTTTAAACTGTAATGTTATTATTACTACTATTTTTTTTTCATTAATTAATACTTTGAGATTATAAAAAAAAATTTCGGATTCCAGGCGTAAAAGCTTAAGACCTTCCGCATTGGTCCGGCCTAGGGAACTATGCCATCAGAGCTAGCCATCATACCTATCGGCTTTAACTGCACATAATGCACAGATAAGGCTTGCGGTGCGCCAATAACCTCGGACACCCAGTCACCCGAAAGAAAATCCTGGAGACTCTCACTATGGAGCTTATCTCCCGCGTAATTCATGATCGAATCGAATAGAATACACAGCCTAATAAAACTCTGCAGCCCCAAGAGAGGAGCTGACTCCTAACTTAACGATTCGGGGGGAACTTAACACTAAACACTTAAAACTAATACCACAAGGCCAGTCGCTGGGTCGATACCTAGGCCTTCTACGATGGGAGACTAAACCTCCTGGTTTATCTCCAAGCCGGACCGAAAATAATTATTAAAAAAAAAAATAAATAAATAAAACCCGCACTAAAAATATGTATAATATAAATGAATGAAATTTGTAAATAAAAAAAAATAAATTAATTAAATAAAATGAAAATAAAAAAATTACGATGCGACTCTTCCGAGAGTCAAAACCCGAATGACGCTAGCAACCTGAACCAAGATGGCGCTTGGATACGTCATGCGCAGACAGGCACGCCCTCTGTAATCCAATATGGCGACTCAAACATTTTAACTGTAAATATTTATGGATCCAACATTTATTTATTTATTATTTATTTATTATTTATTTATTTATTTATTTAGTTCGAATGGCCCTTCTGTCGTTAAGTACAAACATCGTTTTAGAAAAAAAAAAGATGTAAAAACTTTTCTTAAAAAACGTTTGCGATTCGACGCTAGAGTGCTCTCTTGTTAAGTCTTCCGTAAAACACACAACTTAAGGTGGAATATCAGCCACTTGTGAGTCAAATCAGGTCCTTGTAAAATAAAAATTAAATTTTCCCGTCAAGTAAATTTATCGAGTCTATATCGGAACCCCGAATTTTCCAAACCCCGAATCGGGTTTCGGGGTTTATAAAATGCGAAATCGCGAAAAAACGATGTCGCGTTTTCCGAACCCCGAAATTAAAAATCACCGAATTGGTTTTCGGGTTTCATAAATGTCGGGGTTTGGGAATCCAGGGGTTATGACGCTTTTCGTATTTCTTTAAATAATTTTATATTTCAGAGTAAAAAATTCGGCGATAATAAAATTCGGCGTTTTTAAATTCGGGGATAATAAAATTCGGCGTTCTTAAATTCGGCGATAATAAAATTCGGCGTTTTTAAATTCGGCGATTTTAAATTTCGGGGTTTGTTTAATTCGTGTTTTTTAATTCGGTGTTTTCAATAGGGCTGCCAACTTGTGAACAATAGAATCATGTTTAGCTTACGTAAATTTACTTCTCAAAATGCAGGACGCACTCATAAGTTAAACACGATTCTATTGTTCACAAGTTGGCAACCCTATTGAAAACCCCGAATTAAAAAACACGAATTAAACAAACCCCGAAATTTAAAATCGCCGAATTTAAAAACGCCGAATTTTATTATCGCCGAATTTAAGAACGCCGAATTTTTTATCCCCGAATTTAAAAACGCCGAATTTTATTATCGCCGAATTTTTTACTCTGAAATATAAAATTATTTAAAGAAATACGAAAAGCGTCATAACCCCTGGATTCCCAAACCCCGACATTTATGAAACCCGAAAACCAATTCGGTGATTTTTAATTTCGGGATTCGGAAAACGCGACATCGTTTTTTCGCGATATCGCATTTTATAAACCCCGAAACCCGATTCGGGGTTTGGAAAATTCGGGGTTCGATAAAGGACCCAATTTATCTTATTTAAAAATTAATTTAAGACTTTTCCTTTTTTTTAATAAGTAGTATCGTTTATTTATTTTTTATTTACGTTTACAATTTTTCGATATAAGATGCTCAACTGAGCATCCTTTTCAAAAGTTTTAGGTTGGTAACAAAACGGAAAATAAGAAAATGGCAAAAAGTTTACAAACAAAGCATCTTAATATCTAAAAATTGCAAACACAAATATAAATAAATAAATTATTCTACGTATTAAAAAAAAGGAAAAGTCTTAAATTAATTTTTAACTAAGATAAACTTACTTGACGGGAAAATTTAATTTTTAATTTATAAGGACCTGATTTGACTCACAAGTGGCTGATATTCCACCTTTCGTGTTTTTTATGCATTATTCGGCTGTTTAAATTCTATAAAAGTCGATTTTACTTATTTTATTACAAAAACGCACCATTTTTTAAAAAAGTTTTTTTTAAAAAGAAAATGGGGTTTTAAAAATAAATTATAATTTCAGGACGCGCGTCTACAGGGCCGTTTTCGACACCCAAACGGAACTTTTAAGCAATTTTTTGTGGTTGAAATATGTTTTTTGGCTTAACGAAAGAGCCTTTAGTTTAAGGAGAGTTGAATTAGTATATCATAGTTGCATTGATGGACTTAAAAAGCTGCACTCTTAAATCTGGTTTTGGATAAAGGGTGGGTAATTGAGATTGCTCTTATCATAAGTTAAGAATCATCGAAACCATAAAACCATAAAATCCACAATGGCGGGACAATTTTATTTTTCTTTACCAAAACAAACGATCTCTGAATATTTGATGACGGTCGCAAATTTCAAATTTGGAGTCAGAAAGATTCAATTCTAATATGGCGCCGAAATTAAAATTTTTAAATATTTTTAATGAAATCTTACAAAAGTCGCTAAAAACTAATAGTTGAAGTATAAAATGCAATAAAATCAAGATAACAAGTTTCAGAATCTATATTGATATCAAAATTTATAGCTTATGAAATTTTTTTGTCGTATTTCGCTTCTGAAAGTTTGATTTTATCTTAGCTCCATAAGCTAAGTATGGGAGGAAGAAATTCGTCGCATGATAAACATGGCAGCTCTTAATTTTTAATTTTGGGGATATCACAATAGTTTGTAATTTATTTATTTGCATTAATATCAAAAATATAAATTTAATGCCATTAGTTAATATTCTAATTAAATAATAATACTCTCATAAGCTAAGCATAGGATTTACATTTTTGCCAAAAATTTGTAATTTGAAAATTGGAAAAACCTGCAAGAACTCGCATCTGAGAATTATTTTTCTTTTTGGACACCCTACTTAAACGGATAAGGAAACCGAGATGAAATAGACCCATTGCGACCGTTATCGAAAAACAAAAGCTCGTTATTGATAAAGGAAAGAAAAAGAGGTCACACTTATCTTTTTTTTATATTTTTAGCGAATTTTTCTTTTTTCCCCCCCGTAAAATTGAAGTTTTTATGAAATTGGATTATTGTCTATGTTCGGAAAAATTCTTACTTGAAGGAAAGGGAGTTTAATATAAAATTTTACGAGATGTTTTGTAATCTACATCAGTGTTTGAGGCTTCTTTTTAAATCAGATTTTATTTTTCCCTTTTTGCTAATTCCAAAAAAGGGAAAAATCCCAAAGCGTTCTTTTTTTTTTTTTTTTTTTTGCGCTCTCTTTCCTCTCGAAAGCCTCTTAAATTCTAAAAGATAAAAGCCAGGCATAAATATTCCCGTCGTTTTCCCACCTATAAATTTCAGTTTCCCCAGGATTCAAGAGGAACATACGGGAAGGATTTAATTCCTCCCCAGGAAAGGCTAACGCGCGGAATTTCCTCGAGGACTTGACAAAAAAGCTTAAAATAGAATTTTCTTCGCTAAGTAACTCGCACACGTTTAACTTACTTTTAAGTAAAAACTCCCTCCCCCCTCCCCCACTCCAGGGGCAAAATCTCTATTAAATAGGAGATTAAACGATTTGCTCTTTATCATAGTTACTGATACCTTTTCATTAAGAGTGGGTTAAAAGCTCCGGGGCGGAGCTTTTTGCATATTAACTATACAACAAGGGTTAAATGTTTAATTCCGATGAAAAGAGCAGATACGAAACACGTTTTGTTCCTTTTGACACAAAAAAAAGAAAAAAAAAAAATGTTGGGGTGGTTTTTTTTTATGAGTTAAAATAAACCTTGACCCCGTTTTTATTTTCGAGCTTTTGAAATTTTAATTGTAATTTAGATTCTTTTTTTTATGGGATTACGCGGAGACATTTTTCATGTTGCATTCTGTAATCGTAAATAAAGCTTTTCCTGAGGACAAAAAAAAAAATTACTTTATTTTTGATATTTTTGAAGGGATGAAAAAAAACAAAAATTGAAGTCCCATTACGCTTTATTGTTCGAATCATCATCCTAATGACATTTTATGGAACGGCAACAAAAATTTATTCCCATATGAAATCCGTAATTTGTTTAGCTCTCGAGTGAGAGTCCTTTTTTTAAAAAACAAAATTATTTGAAAAAAAGTTTTCCTGTTTTCGAAAAAATAATACTCTCACGTTTTTGTTGTTTTATTTATTTTGGGTTTATACGTTTTCATTCATATTCTTCGAAAAGAGAAATATTTTACGTGTATTCAAAAGGAAAAAAAAATGCTTACCTGGGAGATAAGAAGGATCAATGTTATTTATGGAGAAAGCACGAGCTAAATTTGTTTATCATGCTGAAATTCTATAATCAGGCAAGCAGATCCCATGCTTTTCTTCTCCAGTCTCCCGCGTCTAATAATAGGATTCTTTTCTTGTATGATAAGGGTTTCCTTTTCGGAATATTTTGTATATGTCGCTTCTTTTTGAGATGGTTTTCTAAATATCTGATGTAAAAGGAAGACGGGAGTATTTGCTTGAAAGTCTTGACGAAAGAGGAAAAAAGTGAAGGAATGACTGAGGAGAATAAATCTGTAAGGGGGGGTTCAGCAGGAAATAAACGACATTCTTTGGATGGAGAAAAATAAGAGGTTTTATCTCCGTTTTCCGAAAGAAAAACCTGCCCTAATGCAGAAGTAAAGCGCAATGCCGGTTCTGACCCGTCGGCTTGGCTTCTTGACCTATTCTTATTATTTCCTCAGATGAACTACTTTTCTGTTTGCCCGGTTGGACAAGCTTACGAAAAAGAGATGCATAAATAATATAAAAATCATGGATAAACTATACAAAAAATTGGACATACATAAAAAATGCATAAATTATGTATAAAGTATATGTATATACTTTTTTCACCGGAAAAATTTTTTTTCACCCTCCAATATAATTATGCTTAGAATTTGCATAAATGATTATGCTTAGAATATGCTTAATAATTTTGCTTAGAGTATGCTTAAATAATTATGCTTAGAGTATGTTTAAATAATTATGCTTAGAATATGCATACCTCTGCAGGCGTGCTACTTACACAGTAAAAAAATTTGTGTACTTTTAACCACGATCTTACATACAGGTCAGGCAACCTGCTTTCTTAAAAAGTGTCCCCCGAATTTGAAGCAGAAGAATAGTTTAAACTTTGCTCGATAGATGTAGTTAGGGAATCACGTGATATGCCCTCCATCCAATCAACATTTTCAAAACACTTTTTTTTAAGATGGCTGCCAGAACACCTGCTTCCCTAACTACAGCTTAAGCCATCTATCGAGCAATATGTGAACTATTCTTCTGCTTCAATTTCGGGGGACATTTTTGTCCATATGAGGGATACTCGAGTTGCCTGACCTGTATGTAAGATCGTGCTTTTAACACAATTTATGTTTGAAAAAACGGTCCGCACATTTTTATTTGCAAATAACAACACAATCAACAAATATTGCCTAACAACGTATGTCAAAGTTAACAAAAAAATAGTTACATAAAGAGTATGTGGACCGGCCCAAGAAAAAGTGCGTTATAAAATTTTGTAACTCTAGAACGTTTTGGCCGATTATAAAATTTTATCACTATTTGTAAATTTTTATAATTAAAATTTTTGACTCCGCAATATATTAATTTTACGCTTGAATTGCACTATATTTAGCATAGCCCCCTATGCTATAGATTTTATAGACTCTTTTTTAAACATTTTTCATGGGAAATAAAAGGGGGAATAAATTGCAATATTTTGGAATAGAACCCGAGCCTTCTGGTCGACTTCCCATCCACCTTTATCTACTACACCACTTTTCAACTGATTTTTAAAAGCGACAATAGGGTTTGAAGTTGCCAATTATTTTGACTTATAATATTTTCCAGATTTTTCCGAATTTTCGGATTATTATCTGTATTTTTAGTTTGACAAAGGCTCAAAAATAAAGAAAAACAAATAGAGAAATTCGGGAAGCATTAGATGAAAATAAAAAAAACCTAGAAAAAAACTGAAAATAATTTTTGCTATAAAATTTTATAACAAATTATAAGTAGATGTCTTTTTTGGCGGGTTATAAAATTTTATAACGAAGTTTAAGTTATTAATAACTTAATTTTATAACACACTTTTTCTTGGGAAACCAAAAATGCCTCATTATATCACACCAACTGCATGATATCTCACAAATATCATGCCTCTGACGTCATCAGCAACAAAAATATTTTCTTTTTGATGCAAAGCAAGTGTGCCAACCTAAAAAGCAATGTTGGTAGTATTGTCAAAAATTCCTCTGCAGGCGTGCCACTTATAAAGAAAAGAATCTTTCATTGACTAAAGCATTATGGGTAAAATATATTATAACCATCTAGTCTTTGGGTTTTTAAAAATTATTTTAATGATATTATTTATTTCTTTGCGCGATATTCGGTTAATTTAACCGAATCTTTAACCATTCAATTGAAATTAGATAGCTGATGAACTATTCGTGGTTGCCGCATCTAGAAAGTTGCAGAAAACCGTTGCAATAAATTTTAATATCAAATCAGATCGTCAAACCGCCTTTCAACTCATTTTACAAAGTGAATTATTCCACAATTTTTAAATACGGAATTCGTAAAAGGCTAATTGTAAGGTGCGAGCGTTCTCCTTGCCAAGTTCAAACATGCCAGTGTCAAGTTGTGACATGCCATTGCGATGTTCAAAGATGGCAACGACGCCAAGTTGCAACAAGACACGGTCTGAACATGATTCTGCCTGTTTTCACTAAATTTTTTCCATTTGTCACATCCAGTCACCTTACGTTAAAATTCGTAATTTTGAAAAATTTTCGAAATTGGACTAAAAATAGAGAAGAATATTTTTCCAGTTAAAAATAACCTTAAAAAACCATTTTGAAAATCACAAGGGTTAAAAGCGATAAAGGCGGTTTATGATTATCTTCTACTCTCTAGTCTTGTTCTTTTCTTTTATTTTTCCTTCAAAAGAGCTCTGTTCGTATTATCTCTTGCAATGTCAGCCCAGAACTCTGTATTCAATTTACAATCAGTTAGAAAGTCGAAATTGCATTAAAAGCGGTCACGTGACTCAAACCTTTTAGAAACTTTGTTTCTTTTAATTCCCGAAATTACTTTATCCAACTTTCTCTTAACTTTAGACTTCTCTTTCTCACTCTTTGCTATTTGGATTTTTTTATATTTTTCGGCAGATGTGTTACGATTTTCACTCGAGAGGGAGCCGGGAGGAGGTGTAAAATCTGATCTGCGGGGGTATAGAAATGTTTCATAGGTCAGGGTAAAAAAAATGTCAACTGCGGGAAAATCCATTTATCGAAAAGAAGGGTGCTTTTTATTTGGCGAGCTTTCGAATTTCGCGACTCTCACACTGGGAAATTTGTTTTAATAATCGCGAAAAGAACTCCTCAATTATTTCCTACTTTTTACTAAATATTTTACACTACCATGCGGAGCTCCAAAGTTTTAACATAAGTACTCCTACGCAATACTTCCCATAGGCATCAAACACCAATCATAAAAAAGCCAGGTTTCTTTTTTTCACTTTTTTTTGGTGAATATTTTTGGTTTTGGGCTTTGTGGGGAATTAAAGCGAATAGAATACGGTTTTTGTGGGCTATGCCCTTACGAAAAAGCCATTCGAAAATTGTATAGAATTTATGCAAAATAAATGCAAAAAATTTATTTTAAAAAATTATTATTAATGTATCATTTATACAAAAATTTGTACCATAAATTTATACATAATTTTTGCAAAGTTTATGCATATTTTTTTAAGCACCAAAATTGGAATATGCATAATTTTTCTTATAAATTGTGTTAAAAGTACACAAATTTTTTTACTGTGTAAGTAGCACGCCTGCAGAGGTATGTTTGACAATACTACCAACATTCCTTTTTAGGTTGGCACACTTGCTTTGCATCAAAAAGAAAATATTGTTGTTGCTGTTGACGTCAGAGGCATGATATTTGCGAAATATCATGCAGGTGGTGTGATATAATGAGGCATTTTTGGTTCGTTACGAAGTTAATATCTCCCAAGTAGACGACACTGATAAAAGGGGAATTTTATTCACCTATAAAGAAAAACCAGTAACTTTAAGGTTGCTATGATTAATCTAATATTTTATTTATCAAGCAAATATCTGAGACGCGTGTTTGTACGTATTACAAAGCGATGTTACAATCAGCAACGTAGCATTTTTTAAAAAATTTTAAAAACTAATTTTGAAAAATTTTTTCCTGAGCATTTTTTTAACCATAAAAAAAAATTACGTTCGTGTTTACGAAAATACTTTAAAAGCCGTCATTAGTGTGTATGTAGTTGTCTTGCCTACGTTCTTTCAAAACCGACGATTATCTTCCCGATTTTGCTGTCTGGTTCGCTGTTTTGTGTTCTGCAGCGTGTGAAACAGAACGCTTAATTTTATTCCATTGTAATAAAGCTGCACACAACAAAAAACTATTTCAAAATTTTCCTTCACTTTTTTTTTTTTCTTTTTTTGAAATTTAATGGTTTAGCGTAGGCCGCGGCCGCTTTATTTTCATTCCAATAGCCTTCATAAAGATCATACGTTTTCGGGAAAATATGTTTCCCCGAATAAAAAAAGCAAAAAATCGAATCAATAATACATTGCAGCTCTATTTTTTACATCGCATGCATGCATTTTTTTTCCGGTTGTCCCCTTCAATTTTTAATCTGTTACTAGAAGCCACAAGATCGTTAAAAGTAAAAGGAGCTTTTAACGACTCGTGCGGATGGAAAGCGGCGTTTCACGTTATCTTACTTTTATTTATTTTTTTCTCTCCTGAAAAAAAGTAAGAGATGGAAGTTAAAATAAATAAATTAAAACTCTTTTCTTCCCAACTTTACTTTACATTTTTACTTTATTTTTCCGTTCTTGGCGAAAAATTATTGGGTAGAGCTTCCTTTTTTTGATTGAATTAAAACTGTATTTAACTGTTGTTTTCTCGGTTAAAACTCTGTATTGAAAAATTTATGACTCGGTTATTGCGGTTATGTGCATTTTTGTTCGATGGAATAAACGATTTCGACAGTGACGTTTCATCCTACAATTCATTGCAAATCGTACCGTCTGACTGTGTACATCCGAATAATGCTCCCCATATGCTAAGTGTAGACATGGAAGTTAAAAACTCATTTTGCTCGGTTCGAGGAAAAAATTTTGTCGGTTTGACTTTGGAATTATTTTTATAGAAATAGCTGGCATCAATTCTAAGAATTATGAAAATTAAATGCCTTGAAATAGCTAAAATCACTGTACGGCCTATTCTTAACTTACGAATCACAATCACACTGACGCGTCGTTGCTTGTTTGTCTCTTTTTGTCCCAGAATGCTCTGCGCGAATTCACCTGCAGAAATCGTCTATTGAATCTTGAACAATAATTTTAAAATATTCTTCATTTAACATTATTTTAATTTCTGAATCTGAATTACACGGAATCTGGCCCTTAAAATAAAACGTTAAAGGTATTAGTTCGTTTAAACATTACCGGCTTGTTAGCCGGGAGGTAAAAAATTATATCGATAAAAAAAATAATTAATTTTGTTTTCGAAAATTCGGTTTTTTACGAATGAAAATGAAATCGGATCTCACCGAAACCGTAACAAAAGGTTTTGTTATGTTTCAGAGGCAAAGATTCAACATTTAAAATGTTTGAAAATGGCTTTGTAGTATGGTTCCTAAACTTGACAATTTTTAAAAATGTTTTCGCGATTAAAAAGTAAAACGCCATTGTTTATTTTGTTGTTGAAATAAGTAGTTTCCAATTTCACCGCTAGAGCGCTGCACTAGTCTCTCGGAACTGAACATTTTTTTTTATTGGGTAAACAATTTTGAACAATTATGAAATAAATGAACAATTAAGTCTTGTTTATGAATTTAATATGATGGATCGGTATCTCTGAACATAACAAAACGTTTTGGCACGGTTTTGGTGCTGTTAGACCCCGTTTTTCATGTATAAAATACCGAATTTTAAAAAATATTTTTTTACATATTTTTTATCGTTAAAATGCCTCCACCGCTTTGCTGACCGGCCGGTGATGTAAACAAACGAATAGCTTAGAAACCTTAGAACTCCATTTTATAATTATTTATTTTTATTTTATTTTATTCTTTTTTTTTTAGGTAGAAAATGTTCGTATGTTAGATCGGTACAACAACAGCAAACCATCTACTGGGACTTTGTATCTGACAGCAACTCATTTAATCTTCGTAGGACCTGACTGCAAAAAAGAAACATGGGTAATTGATTTTTTTTTCTTTCCTTTTCCCAAAATCGAAAAAAAAAAAAAAAAAATTCTTTGAAAGTGCGAATCGAATTTTCTTATTTTTTTCCCTTTTCTCTTGATTTAACGGTTTGGAATTCGATTAAGAAAAGAATATGGAACACGGAATGAAATCCACGAGGGAAAAGGAAAATTGCTTTACTTCTTTTATTTTCTCCGAAAACGTGCGAATCGTCGACTTTTCGAACTAATTGATTCCGAGATTTTCGTTAAAAATTTTCATTTTCATTTTCATTTTTTTTTTCGTTCGTTATTATTTCGGATTTTTTTTTGTTTTGGATTTTTCAATTTTCATTTTTTTTGTTTGCTACGAAAAATGAGGACAACCCTCGGGAATTTTGTATTCCCGGATCCGATTAACATATGAATAAAAAAGTTTTCGCTTGGCTCGGTATGCAACGACCTAGCCAAGTTGGAGTAGGTCGTCAGCATCGCTAATCGATATTCAACTTAACACTTTTTTTTTTTTTTTTTTTTTTTTTACCTTTTTCAGATACTTCACAATCACATAGCGAGCGTCGAAAAGCTGCCTTTAACAACCACCGGTTCCCCGTTACAAATAAGATGCAAGACTTTTCTTTCGGTGACCTTCGTCATACCCAAGGAAAGGGATTGCCACGAAGTTTACGTCACCCTTTCTCAGTTATCCAGACCTGGTAATTAATTTATTTAAATTTTTAATTTAGTTTTAGTCTCGTTTTAATGATGAGGAAGAACGCGCCGCTATAGCACAGTGCGTAGATTAAGCTTTCAAAGGTTATATAACGTGATTAAATACAAGGCTGATGAGGTTGGCAATGTGGGGCTGCATCAGAGGGTTGACATTGTTATGCTGAAATAATTTTCTGGAAAAACTAATAAAATGTAAAAATAAGTCAACGGTGACGGTATTATTGCACCGACTGCTGCCGTTGCTGCTTGGGGTATTGCCCTTTGAAAGTAATATGTTGCGATTGGGACTTTAATCCCAAAACCAGGGAGACCGGTAGCTTATTCAACGGAGGGGTTATCACTTAATTCTTAAGGTGGCGGCGACGCCAACCATCACAGGCTTTCTATTTCCCCGTTCCCTACCATTTCCCTAATCCGTTTTCCCTAAAAAAAATAAATTCCTAATCCATTTTTCCTAAAAAAATAAATTCCTAATCCATTTTTCCTAAAAAAATAAATTCCTAATCCATTTTTCCTAAAAAAATAAATTCCTAATCCATTTTTCCTAAAAAATAAATTCTAATCCATTTTTCCTAAAATATTTAAATTCCTAATCCATTTTTCCTAAATATTTTGGTTCCTAAAATTTTTTGATTCATAAAATAAAATTTCCTAAATTGAATATTTTTCCTAATTTTTTAAATCCCTAAAAGGATTTTAGAAAATTTTATTTTAGGGATTTTAGGAAATTTTATTTTAGAAATTTTAAGAAATTTTAGGAAAATTAAAAATTGGAACAAAAAATAGGAAAACAATTTTAGGAGCCAAAAGTTCCAGAAAAAATGGATTAGGAATTAATTTTTTTTTTACAAAAATGGATTATGAATTTTTTTTTGTAGGAAAAATGGTAGGGAATCAATTTTCCCATCTTTCGAGTTCAAAATTTCCCTTTTCCCCCACCCCCTGACTGTCTATGCTGACAACGGACCTGGTTCGACCAATAAAAAATCTTGAATATCACAATTCACAACCTGTATTTTTACTTCATTGCCTTGATATTTTTCTTTTGGCCGAACTAATGTGGGCCGATTTATCCATCCGTCATAGATGTCTTTGAACTGAAAATTCAATGAATTTGAAAACGTGTTCAAACATTTTTTTTTCTTTTTTTTTTTTTTTTCAATCGTTGTTCTTACTCCAAAAACATTTCTGAACTTTTTTTTACATGTTCTTAAATCATCTTAGTTTTCTCCTGCTTCTTAATTGTGTCTTGAAATTCTTTTCCAAATCTTCTAAAATCAATTTTGCTTATTTACTCTTACTCTAAATTTACTGATTCTGATTGCTCCTAATTTCCTTTTTTTTCATTTTCCTTGTTCCTTCTCTCCCTGTTCAAATATTTCAAATTAATGCTTCTAGGCTATGTTCACCAAAATTGAAAAAAAGCTTTTGGGTGGATCCGTTTATTTATTTTTAATCAAAATGGGAAAACAACTTCCTTTTCTTGCTTTCGAGGAAATTAAAAATTTAAACGAGGTGGAATGTTGATATTTGCTCGTTCGTTTGGGGAAATAAATTTTGATGAAATATGAAGCATAACTTAATATTCACGACGTCAAGAAAAACGTAGAAATTCTTGTTAGAAAGGTCGAATATGTAAAAGTATGAAAAAAAAAAATTCCCTTTCTATTCGACAGGAAAAGAATAGAAAAAAAAAATTGTACAAAAAACATAAAGTTGGAAAGTTCGAAACTTCCGCAACGAATAACGCCTGCATGAACTTTCGAAAAATATTTTCCCACGCTTTTTATCTCAATTTTGAATTTTGAATTTTTTTTTTTTTATTTTTTAGTACATATGGATGATCTTTATTGCTTCCATTATACTTCAAGCACGGAAGACATTCCACGAACTGCGGGATGGAATTTTTTTGATCTCCAATCGGAATACCAAAGAATGAGAGTGCCGAACGACCTTTGGAACGTTACAATGTTAAATCAAAACTACGAGGTAAGAAATTTGAAAATAATTTGGCTGATATTTGAGAGGTCACATACGAAGTCCCAATTTTGCTTGAGATCGGGACGCAATAAGGAATATGCGGCGGCAGTGCATTTCCTATGAAGTTATTAATTGAATTTTCGTCGATTTAAATCGGAGGAAATAACGGACGGGACATTTGTGCGGTTTAAAGCGTTAAAAACCCCCTCAAGAATAAAAAAAAATTGAATTTTAAAAAAAATATTTTTGTGAATCTTCCATAAGAGTTACATTGGAAGGTGGTAGGAAAGATGGCTGCCGTAAATAGCAGGTTATGGAACTGCACTTTCCCCCACCATTCTCTGGGTAACATCTATATTTACTTTAAAATGTCCATAATGGAAAAAAAGAAGGCAATCTAGAAAAATAAACTCCTATAGCAATTCCAAATTGAAATTAAAATAAAAAAGAGGTCAAAATTTGGGAGCGTTCAAGTATTACGTAAGACCGAAAGGGGGGGGAGGGGGTACTCGAAATTCTTACGATTTCTTACTAGGGGGAGGGGGGAGTTTGGCAAATCTTACGTAAGAATTTCGATCATAATTTATTGTTCAAAAATTTTTTTTAATTTCAAAATTTAAGTTCTTTTAATTTTTTTGAATGTCTAAATAGAAAAATTAAAAATTTTTTCAAAAAATTAAGAAATAAAAATTCATTTTTTTAATGAGATTTTGTGCTTTAAGAAAAACATTACTCCAATTTAAAATTGGCGTTAAAAAAAAGGGGGGGGGTCCTCGAAAATCTTACGTAATATAAAAGGGGGGGTCAATGAAATCTTACTAATTCTTACGAAGGGGGGGGAGGGGGTCCAAAAACCCGAAAAAAAGTCTTACGTAATACTTGAACGTTCCCTTTCATTGAAGTCGAAATTCAAGATGGCGGACGAGTAATTCTCAAATACTGTCATAAAATTGTTAATTACAGGGTGACTGGCCAAAGTGGCTGACTGACCGGCCAGATGAAAATGGGAAATTAATGATTTGAAAACTTATAGAATTCTCTTATTATCAAAAATAAAAGTTATCGATACATCGATAAATCGAATTCCTCAATATCTAAAAAAATATCGATAATTTTTCTTTCGATATATCGATAATTTATCGCCAACTTTAAGCGAGTGAATCACACTCGGACATAACCTCAAAAAAAAATGCGAATTGACATTTTAATGAGTCGCATTAATCATTTTATTTGTTAATTTTCGTTGTACTTGTATATATTTCTTTTTTTTTTTTCTGTCGTACTTATGGCTCATAGTTCTTTGTGCAAAACGACGATCAGAAACATTGTACCGTGTACCCTTTTTATACATAGGTTAAAATATAAGGCGGTATACCTAGCTTGTAAAACATTGAGAATGAAAGAAGAGTAAGTATTTTATTTACTGAATAAAAATTTAGATTTTGCTGTTTTATTATTATTAATTTGGTTCCGTTATTACTATAACAAGTGCATTCTTTTATTTTTTTCCCCAGGTGTTTTAAAAATTTTCTGTTTGATTTCATCGCATTGTTTCCTGATTTATTCAAAGAAAACCCTGAGTATACACATGATAATATCAACAAAAAGTTTAAAGAGAATGAAGCAGAAGAATCTCCCAGTCTCTTTCAAGTAGAAGACATTTTAAGTGACATAGATTTTATTTTATTTTGGATACAGAATATGAAGGGATTGTAAGTATCATACTATCATTAAAAGGAATAATATCGTTTTTTTTTTAAATTCTTAACTTTTCAAGCTTGACTAATGTCAACTTGTTTTGTAAACATATATAATTTTTTTTTTTTTTTTTAAAAAAAAGAAGACTTGGTTTCTTTATTTGAGTCAGAATCAATGTTTGATTTCTTTTGCAAGTCGTTCAGCAAAGCCTGAATTGGAATACTGAATGACCTAAATGTTTATTTGTTTGAAGCACAGAGGATGATGCAACCTTGTTGGAAAACAAAGCTAAGACTATAAGAGACCACAAAAAGAAGATTGAAGTCGCATTTCAGCTGCCTGAAAAAGAGGATCCGTTTGGTTATTTAGATGATTGGGTAAAATGACTTTTTGTAATTAATAAAAAAAAGCAAAACGTTAAGGGTACACTTATTTTAGGATAGAAAGAGTTCCTCGTCTATTCTTAGAGAGTATAAGAGCAAAAGGAACAAACCAGCTAAACCAATTTCTAAACAAATTGAACAAGGGGATTTTATTAAAGAGAAGCAAGAGAAGTTGTTAAAGGCTTTGAAAGATTCAGATGGATCGGAAAAGGAAAAAATAAAATCTGAAGAGGAAGAGTATTCGTTAAACTGGTTATTTTCTGAAAAAAATGATTCTGATAATGAAGAATCTATGGAAAAGCCTGAAGTGACATCCAAAAATAAATTTGGAGCAAATTTAAAGAACGGTTCTTTTTTAAACTTAGTAAAGGGAGAGTTAATGATGTTAGGTTACTCTTTGTTATCAGAACACGAAGAGTAAGCATATGTATTTTGCAGAATAATTTTTAATTTTGTTTTCTTTTTTTTTCTTTATAGTAATTCAATTTCTAATTTTTTTAACTGTACTTGTAGCTGCTACAAACTTTTTCTGCTTGATCTAGTTGAGTTAGTCCCAGAAGCTTTTCATGATTACAAAGGGACTGTGAGGACAAGTTTTACTGTTGAGTCTATAAATAAGTCATTTGAAGGGAATAAAGGTTATTTATCATCTGAACATTACATTTTGGGGAAAATTGATTTCATTCTTAAGTTAACCGGAGTCTTAGTTAATAAGGAAACGTAAGTTTGAATGCAACCGAAAAAAATTTAATTTATTTTTATGAATTAAAAAAAAAAAAAAAAAAATGATTTTTGTCTGGTTTTAGTGGAGACAAAAAACCCCCTGAAGTGCAGTTAGCAGAAGAAATAGATAAAACGCTTAGAGATCATAAACAAAAGATTCAGTATCATTTTCATTTTCCGGATCTACAAGGATCGTTTTATTCGGTAAGATTTTTTTTTCAGGGCGTAGGCTACATTAGGGTAAGAAAAAATTAGTCTATGATTCTTAGGGATGATGTATGTCAAATAAAAAAGGCATGTTGAATAATGACTTGAAAGTTAGTCAAATTAAGTTATTTTAAAATACAATTTTGGGAGTCTTGACTCGATTTTCAATCTGTTAGGGCCTGAAATCTCCTTTTAAAAAAGTGTTTAAAAGCACTTTTTTATTCAAATAGCTGCATTATCAATTAGCTGCAATTGCTATTTTTTTTTTTTTTTTTTTTTTTTTTTGAATAAAAATTAAAGTAATCAATTTTTTTCTTTTTTCAGAGACAGTCAAAGAGTAGAAATAAAAAAAATAAGATTGCGAAAAAAATGAAAAAGGGTGCTAGTCCTTTGACGCTTGATAAGACGGATGAGTGGATAAAATATCACAATAAAAGATGCTCCGATAAAATTTTGAAATTACATATCTGCGTCGATTATTTGTCCGGATTCGTTGATGCCGATGATTACCATTTAGATCAATTCCATAATTACTACTTACATAGGACGTTGAGGAAAGAGATTAGAAGACGAAGATGATGTTGATCAAATAAAAAGCAAACCTGTTTTGCTTTAACCAAAACTTGCGATTTTAATTGCAAAAACATGTGGATTGTTAAAGGGTACAACATTGTTCAACAAAAAGCAAAAAGGCTTAAAAATGTCTTTTGCCTGTCGTGTTTAATTTATTTAAGAAGAGAATAAGACTTTTTTTGAGGATTTTAAAAATGTGTTCCTTTGATTTGTATTGTAGCTGTATTAGGAAGTCCGATATAGACTTAGGACACTTTGACTCATTTGACTCGCTGCATTTTGCGTTAAAACATTCCGTTTGAAAAGCATAAAATGCATGTTAAAATTTTTACTCAGGGATTATGTAGTTTTTAGTTTAGCCAATTGTCTTTCATTATGCTAGATTTTTTAGTGCCATTTTTTTGAATTTTTTTTTATACGTTTTTGTATTTTTGTATCGAATTTTTTTTTTTTTTAAATACAATTTTTATACATTTTTTAAAAAGTCTGCGCTGTTCTTCCGGTCGCAACACATCCTTTCAGAGGAAAAAAAAATTTTCCCAAAATCCCTTCCTTATCTTAACCAGTCTTTTACTTTGTTTTAAATTGATTGTTATGTAACTTTGTGTTATTTATTAACTTTGTTACATGGCTAATTAATTGTTTTCTTTTTTTATTTAGCTGTGCGACACCTACCCAAGGGTTCTGTACGTTCCGTCTAGCGCAACTTCACAAATGTTAATCGGTTCTTCAAGCTTTCGAAGCAAAGGGCGCTTACCGGTCTTATCGTATTTGCATAAGAACAAAGCCGCTATATGTCGCTGCAGTCAACCTTTATCCGGTTTTAGTGCTCGCTGCTTAGAGGACGAGCAAATGTTAAACTCTATTTTAAGAACGAATCCGAATTCAAGTTACATGTACGTCGTGGATACGAGACCGAGGGTAAGATAAGAAAAAAAATAGGACTGAAAGTCCAATAATTTATAATTTAAAATAAAAGTCTTAACGATTTTTTTTCCTCTTTTGTTTTCCAGATAAATGCCATGGCGAATAGAGCGACGGGGAAAGGATACGAAAACGAGCAATTCTACGAGAACATAAAATTTCATTTCTTGGGGATTGAAAATATTCACGTAATGAGATCTAGTCTTGCCAAACTTACAGAAAGTATGTTTATTTGTTGGGGGTGAATACAGTGGCGTAACAGCTAGTGTGCCTTCTGAAAAAAAAAATTAGAGAACGAGCACCGCCAAAACTGATCGTATAGAATAGGGATGACCAATTGTTAAAAATTTTTGAAAGGGTTCCCAGTGACTTCTCATAATGTAGGGAATATAGTTAAAATCTGGCTTAAGCCCTGCTTAAGTTAGGCTTGAGAAGCTAAATTCCGAAATTTGGAATACGCCATCCGAAAAATGCGAAATTAGGTAGCATTTGCTGATTTGGGGGAAATTTTCATTTTTTTACAATTTTCGGAGCCCCCAGAGCACTGATTTACGTATTAATTATTTATATAAAAGGCATTTGGGGTTTGTCCGTACCTAACGTCTATGGAGAAAATTTTTGAAAGGCTCCGTTATCTTTTTTGTTAAAATTTTTCGCTTGAAGAAAATGAGTTGCTACGTCCGAAAAAAAATATTTTCTCGATCGTTTTTTATTTTAGCTCAGTATTTTTATTGGTTTTAGCTCGAGTCCAAAAATTTTCCATTAGAAATTCCATAGATTTAGAAGCTTTTTTTGAAAAATTCCCAGGGCTGAAAATTTTCTTTACCTTTCTCGGGTCAAATGTTTCATTTAAAGAAAATTTTCTTAATAAAAATCCACATTTTCCACGCCCGAATCCGAAATATTCTTTTTTTTTTTTTTGAAAAAATATTTTTTTCCGACAGAGAAAATATTTCGGGTGTGGAAAATGTGGATTTTTTAA
>CM075211.1:20250044-20315904 GCA_037577465.1 Liposcelis bostrychophila | reverse complement strand
ACTGTAACTGTCCTCTGATGGGTGCAAAATTTTAGCGACTCACACCGATAAAAAATGATTTACATAAAGCTGGCACCAATTTTTTTGATCGTTCGCGCTGTCGCGATAAACGCATCGTATTACGTTAGTGTGACCGAAAATTTGAACGCGTTCAAACTAATTCAAGGATTTTCGGGAATAAACCTATCACCGGAATGCAGCCATCACATGTCGGAATATTTAAAAGCTTTGAATTCGGATGAAAAATGGGCATTGACGAGTAGGTAATAATCCTGATTATCCGACAGCGGGAAATTTATATTTGATAAAAATATTTTGGAACGATTTTTTAGTGCTTGACTCAAGTTCTAAAATACCGGACGGAATACTCAAAGGTAATAACAAATTTCTGGGTCATTTCGACGAATGCCTTTCGGTCGGACAGCCAGAGATACATTTTGCAGGGCAACACTGCATGATCAGCGGAAATTTATTTTGGGAAAACGTGACTCAAAAGGTAAGAGTGTTGTAAGAATTAATTTTTCAAAATAATTGTTTGATATTCGCTATTTTTTTTTTTAGAAAAATTTTGATTTCATGTTTGCTATGTGCTTGCCATCGAGTTGCAGTGAAGAAGAAATAGAATACGGACTACAGAATAGTGTAAATGCAACATTTTTAAAGGAAATATTATCGGTACATGTAAAGGAAGGCAACTGCAGGACAAAAAACTCTGAGAAATTAAGTGCTGGTGATTGGGTGGTCGTGTAAGTTAATCAAAAAAATAATGCAAAGGGATACTTCATACAAATACAATTTTTTAATAGGGGTGGACTAGTTGCAATATGTGTGATCGCGCTGGCCAGTACTTTTTACGATCTCGCTATAAGATTGTCAAATAAAAAAATAACAGGTAATATGCAAAAGCAGAATTATTCACAAACGCACAGTGGAACATATTTGGCTTGCCATGGTTTACTAAAAGAAGAGAATTTAAAATAGTTCCCAGATAGCATTTTCAATCCATTGGACATCCTGTGGATTGTCCATTAGATATCCAGAGGATATCCAAATCTATGGGGTATCCATAGGAGGTTCAAAGGACGCTTTTTGGATCAATGCGGACGTAGGTAAGGGCTTCCAATAAATATCCTTATGACGTTCTGAAGACGTCCTCGGGACTGGACAGACTTTGCTATCTGGGAGGATACCCAGATAATGTTCCACAGTCAATGTATATTTCAATTTTTTATTTTATAACTAAAAATTCCTTTTTTTTTTTTTTTTTTTTTTTTTTTTAATTTTTCAAATAGAGAAAGCAACTCCTCATCCGCTTCTCTCGTCTTTCTCATTGTACAGCAACGGTATTCAGTTGTTTGAAACTTCCAAAAGCACGGATCAAATTAAATGTATAAATGGACTAAGAGTATTTTCAATAATATGGGTTATTCTTCTTCATGCGTTCACAGTAACATCAAATGGTCCTATTGTTAACTTTGGCGATTGGGATGAGGTAAATCGACTTAAGTCCTATTAACAACATCTAGGGCAGGTCGAAAAACTCGAATTTTTGAATTTGAAAACGCTTGATATGGGAATCGATGCCCATTTATAATACTATTAACGCTAATTTTTCTCAGAATTTTTAAATTTTTTGAGGTGCCATGCCGCAATGGCCTTGAAATTTTCAGAAAGTCCATTTGAGGACCAAAAACGAAAATTTTTTTTCGCATATATAAAAAGACTGTCGTTTCCTATCGAAAATTTTGCGTAGATTACGAATTTGAAGTCAAAAATTATTTTTGGTGCACAGTTTTTGAACCTCATGCCAAATTTCAAAATTCTGAAAATCTTGTTATGGCTTTCTGTCTGTGACTCAAAATCCGTGCACCAAAACTAAGTTTTGACTTCAAATTCGTAATCTACGCAAAATTTCCGATAGAAAACAACGGTTTTTTCATTTTTGGTCCTCAAATGGGCTTTTTGAAATTTCAAGGCCATTGCGGCACCTCAAAATGTCGTTTAAAAAATCTGAAAAAAAATTGCGTTAATAGTATTATAAAAAGGCGTCGATTCCCCTATCAGTCGTTTTCAAATTCAAAAATTCGCGTTTTCCGACCCGCCCTACTATACACCTAAACCGTCTGTGACTGAGACTGTGAAAGAGGTTATGGCCCCTCAAGATTTTATTAATAAGTTTACAAAATTCTAGAATTAAGAATGCCGACCGTTGAAGAGCTAAAAAACGAAATAATGTTCAAATTAACGCTGAAAGCTTAAGAAAGCTGAAAAATCTGAAAATAATTTAGGTGAGTTCAGCATCTAAAACTGAATCAGCAACATTTTTTTTCGCTCAAATAAATATCGTTCAAAAAGGAAAAGGAAGCGTTTTGCCGTTTACGCCGTTTCTGCATCAGTTAAGCTGAATAAGTTTATCTGTTAAGCAGTTAACCAGTTAAACTTTCAAGCTGTTAACATTTAAGCAGTTAAACTGTTAAGCTGTTAACAGTTAAGCAGCTAAACTGTTAATCAGTTAACAGTTAAGCAGTTAAACTGTTAAGCTGTTAACAGTTAAGCAGTTAAACTGTTAAGCTGTTAACAGTTAAGCAGTTAAACTGTTAGGCTGATAACAGTTAAGCAGTTAAACTGTTAGGCTGTTAAGCTGTTAACATTTAAGCAGTTAAACTGTTACGCTGTTAACAATTAAGCAGCTAAACTGTTAAGCTGTTAACAGTTAAGCAGCTAAACTGTTAAGCTGTTAACAGTTAAGCAGCTAAACTGTTAATCAGTTAACAGTTAAGCAGTTAAGCTGATTCAGGTTTCTTTAGGTTTTAGACGGACTCATTTTTATCAGTATAAAAAAACTAAGGAAATCCAATCTAATCACGCTTGAAAAGAATATTTTTCAATAAAAAAAAGCAGCGGGATCTTCATAAAACAAACTTAATTATTTTGCAGATCATAAAAAACCCGAATCATCCGGTCATAATCAGCGCATACGTAGCGGTGGACACTTTCTTCTTCCTCAGCGGGCTGTTATGTTACCTTGTTTTCTTTCGAAATATCAGCAAAAAAGGGTACTATGACGTTCCCTTGGCTTACATTCACAGATACATCAGGTTAATATGAATTACGGCTAATTTCCTTTTTTTTTTTTTTCTTTTTTTTTTTTTTTTCAATTTTTTTAATGGCGATATCTTTTAGACTAGCGCCACCTTTTGCTGCTATGATACTAATTCAAGCTACGATTTTTCGATATTTCGGAGATGGCCCATTATGGCACACGTTCAGCGATGATGCTGCCAAAATATGCCAAGAAAACTGGTGGCAAGGCTTGCTATACGTTTCCAATTTTCTCAACCCTAATACAACGGTAATACTTTTTTTTTTTCTTCAACTTTTAATTTTCTTTACTTATCTATTCATTTTTTTTTTTTTTTTTTTTTTTTTTTTTTTTTTTTACAGTGCCTAAGCCAATCTTGGTACTTATCCTCAGACATGCAGCTACATTGGATTTCCCCACTGATATTATTCCCTACTTACATACACCCATACATAGGCCCTTTCCTCCTTGCATTTTTAATTTTAGGCTCGGCATTTACTACCTTTGCCATTGCGTATATCAACGACTTAGGGCCCAGTCTTCTAATAACGACATCGTAAGTGTATCTGTAACGGATCACGCAGTGTTAATTAAGAGAACTATACTACGTTTTTTTCCCCCCATTTTTAATGGATAGGGCAAGACAAAATGAGTTCGATTACGTGCCGTTTTACACGAGAGCAGCCCCATGGTTAATAGGACTAGCAACAGGATATACTCTTTGCAGAATCCAAGCAGTAAAAATCAGATACAAGTATCCGAAGGTAGCCACATCTCAAATATTCGTCATAAATAAACTTTTTTTTCATGAAATACCACTCTGCGTTTTTTTTTAAGGGTTGGGTGATAACCGGATGGTTAACAACAACGGCTTTTTGCTTAGGAAGTATTTATGGGATACTGCCTTTCGCGGATCGAGATTACACAACAACAGAAGCAGCTTTTTATTTAGCCTTTCACAGAGTGGGTTGGGCATTGGGTTTGGCTTGGATTGTTTTCGCATGTGCAGTGGGCTACGGAGGTCCGGTGAACACTTTCTTGTCTTGGAATGTATTCCAACCCCTAGCGAAATTATCGTATAATGTCTTCATTTTGCATTTGTCCTTCCGGATGTACCGAATGGGAACGATGAGGACCAACTCCTATTTTGGAGATGTCGAATTAGTAAGTTTATTAAAGTTTCATTTTTTTTTTTAAATCAATGTAGACCTACTTAAAATTTTTTTTTTTTCATTTTTTAGGTTTATGATTTTTCGGGCGATTTAGTTTTATCATTTTTAGCTGCAATTCCTTTCACTTTGCTCTTCGAGATGCCTTTCGGTAACATCGACAGATATTTATTCCGAAATGTTAAAATTTTACCGCTCTCTATTTAAAGATAAATTAAATTTACAATTTTTTTTTTTTTTTTTTCTTAATTTAAATGGTACTAACCTTAGGTACTCATCATTAAAAACAAGCCCTTAAGCGTTTTTCAGAACAAACAATCCAATCAAAAAATAAAAGTTTAATCGTCGTTTTGTTTCGTTCATAAAATGGAACAAATGTTACAGCAAAAAAAAAAATGGAAATTTTCAGTTCGATGAAAACGTAAATATTGCATCCTAAACCTTCACTGGAAAAATGCCAACGTACGTCAGCGAAAAAGGGTTAGCTGCATAAATAGTTTTTAATAACTAATAACTAACGATCATCCTTTTTTTTTTTTTTTTTTTAATACTAAAAGTAGTACATAGTTGTTGATAATCCTATATCATTACAATCGGATAATCGTATATTGGCACTCGGCACATTGCTATGCAATTGGGAAATCCAAAAATCATGTCTTATAAATAAATACGCTTTTTTTTTTTTTTTTTTTTTTTTTTTTTTTTTTTTTTTTGTTTTTTTTTCTGAAAAAATTCGATAGTGGACTTTAATAATCTGAAATGATGATTTAACTAAATTTTTTTTTTTTTGAAAGAGTTTCAGGTTTGATTTGATCAGCATACTCGTTTTCCGGCTAATACAAAAAAAAAAAAAAAAAAAAAAAAAAAAAAAAAATCCAGCCGTTTGAATCTGAAATACCGGTAGTAAAACTAAAAATAGATATAACTAAAAGCTGGCAAAAACTTTTTTTCCTTACAATTAGCAACATCTACTGCCTGTTATGGCTCCAGTCCAATTTTTGCTGGGATTTCCTCCTTAAATGGTCAAAGGGACCTCAAAGGGACATTCAAATATTGCGACATCATTTATGCGGGGAAATGGGGGGGGGGGGAGGAGGAGGACACACGGAATTAAGGGGTATAATAGAATCAAAGTTGTACAAAATTTCAGAGTTCTTATAAGATATCCCATTCCTGTTCTGACGTTTTTTTGAAATAAGTTCAAACTTGTGTTAAAAGCTAGCCGCTCCTCGCGGCGCACTCTGGTCCGAAAAAAAAATGGCCAAAACTTATTCCCAAGTCTGTGTGAAACTTAGAAAGAAGACGAAGATGTCAAAAGCTTTGATATTTTGTGCAATTAAAAACCTGCTGCCCGTGCTAGAAAATTCAAAATGGCGGATATAAACATGGAAGCCAACATTTTTAATTTATGAATGAAATTCATATTTAATTATTTCATAACTGAAATAATTATTTTAAAATTCAAGATGGCGGACTTATTATGGCGATAAATGTAAAAAAAAGTGAAAGTTGTTAAATTTTCATGAAATTTTGTACTAAGGGGTTTTCGAGGTCGCTGATCTCGAATCCGCTAATAGTTTTATAAAATTTTTTTCAGGGACCCAATAAATCGAAAAAAATTTATTTGCTCGTTGTATGTTTGAAATTCAGAAAAACGGTTTATGGATTCGAGATCAGCGACCTCGAAAACTCCTTGATAAAATTTTCATGAAAATTTAACAAATTTAACTTTTTTTTTACATTTGTCGCCATATTAAGTCCGCCATCTTGAATTTTAAAATGATTATTCCAGTTATGAAATCAGTAGCCACAAAAATACCTAAAAATAAATATCCATGAAATTTCGTTCATCCATTTTGAATTTTGGGGCACGGGCAGCAGGTTTTTAATTGCAAAAAATATTGAAGCTTCTGACACCTTCATCTTCTTTCTAAGTTTCACACAGACTTGGGAATGAGTTTTGGCTATTTTTTTTTTTTTTTTCCGGACTACTGTGCGGCGCTTGGCTTTGCCCCCAACCGGGGGAATATGAGACTGACGCTAAGCGCTATGCCCAAACTTAAATAATTTTTTAGTACAATTAACGGTACAATCTCAAACTGCAACTAATTTCTTCATATTCAAAAAAAATTCGTTTTCGATTTATTCCCGGGTTCACTCCCATACTTACAGAAAAGCTATAACCGATCCTGATTGACATTGACAATAGACCACATTCAAAGTTTACACAAACTTTGATAAATTCTCTTGACCAATCCAAGGAAACTTACCTGAAAATAAAAATAAAAAAATTATAAAACGACTATGTCTTTCAAAATATTTGAGAATTATTCCCGGTAACGTATCCAGAATCTTAAAAATAAAAAAATTTCTAACGAGAAAATTCAGTTGACCATCCTGACCATTTTGGGTACGGGAGTTTGGTCGAAGATTGTTATGTTGGATAGGATGGAAATTGTTCCCATACGAAAAAGTGACGTAAAAAGTGTATAACATTTTTACAAAGTAAATGCAAAAAATTTAAATAAAAAATGTAGGATACAGACTATACCATAAGATTTTGAGCTTTTTGAGCTTTCAGGAAAACCAAATTTCAGAATTTAAGCCTTTAAAACAAGAAAGTTATTTGCATCATTCACTTTGTGCTGCTAATTTCCCTGGCAGTACAACGGGGCTCGGTCCTCGGGAAATCTGTCTCTGTCTGTGTGTGTGTCGGTCTGTTCGCACCAAAAATTATTTCATTATTGTAGTATTAAAATTTTAACTTTAAAAATTTTTAATAATATTTTGACTATTTTTTTTAACTTTTGGCCTTTTTAATAGTAAAATTAGACGACATGAACGAAAGCAAGGACTTCAAAAATTTCTTGTAAATTTTTCTTTTAAAAAAGTTAAATTTTAAATATTTTGACACTTTTTTAACTTTTTTTTTTTTAATTTTCGCCGTTTTTTTAGAAATTAAATACCGGTATTAAAATTAGACTACAGGAACAAAAACAATAACTCAGAAATTTTAAATAAAATGTTCACTACATTTTTTAATTTTGTCTTTTTTCCTTTAGCCGAGAATATGAGCTGAAGCAATGTTTTAATATTAAAATTTTAAATTTGAAGACTTTAATTAAAGTTTTGACTAATTTTTTTCAACTTTTGGTCTTTTTTTTATGAAAAATTTTAAGTTTTTTTCGTGCCAAGAAAAAAATTATATTTTCATCAAAAAATTCGAATTTTTTAACCAAAAAAGAGAAAAAAAAATGCCTTAAAATCTTTAAATCGTTTCATTGTTTAAATTTAGCAATATTAGGACAGTAGCCCAAAGACGTAGTCCTTATGCCCCCATATCCCAGTCTGATTTTTTTTTTTTTTTTTTTTTGGTAAATAATGTTATTATTAGGGAAACTACTTGAAACCTTTTCTTAGCTATTTCCGTCCTTAACAATTTTCAAAGCACACATTACAGACAAAATCAGAAAATGATTCCGTTTAAATTGTAAAATAAAAAAAGTACATTAAAGAAGAGAAGGAGAAACAAAGAGAAAGATCAAGAGAAGATAAAACTAAATAAGAATGGTAACTCTTGCCATTATATATTTTCATTGTCAATGTCACTGCCACTTCTGCAACCACAAAGAGTGTATTATCAAGTGACCGTAACAGCGTCTTCATAATAATCATTGCAGAGTAATCATTGAGACTTTTAAGCAGCGAATCGACACCTTAAGTGATAACATAAATATTAACACCGACACCCTTATTCGAATATAAATATTTAATACTTATAATCACACAACGATTTTCCCAAAAACGTCAACAATTATTCGAAAATAAAAATCATTTCCTTTACAATTTCTAAAAAACGGTAAAGTAGTCGACTTCTGAAAGACTCATTAAAACCAAGGGTTAAAATCCCGGAAGCAAAAATTAGCCCTTTTCCCCAATCACAAATACAAAATATTTTAGTTATAAAGATTTCCGCTCTCGATCGCCGTTATAATGCAGAAGAGGACATTTGACGACTTGAAAAAAAAAATGCAATAAAATCCAAATGTGAGCTTTTACTGCATTTTTTCTATCATATAATCTTTCAAACAAGCCCAACGTGAAAGAGCATTATTATTTGTCAGCGTAAATAATATTTTAAACTCCGGAACCATTAAGAAGAATCGCCTAGTTAAATTGCCTATTACATTTTAATAGGCAAATGAATTATATTACCGAAAAAAAAAAAAAATACATAAAATGACCCGAAAGATGTAAAGTTCAAGGTTTAAAAAAAAAAACAGAAAAATCCTCCCATATTTGAGGTCTAGTTAATTTGTTCACCTTCGATGTAAATTTGGATAACCCGATGTAATTGTCTCAAAAACAACGCATTACAAAAAAAAAAGCTACAAATAGGTAGAAGGTTTGTTTGTACTTAAATTAATTAGTAATGCTGGAATTATTTCAAATGCAATGACGTCAATACACTGGATTAACTTTGTTTAAAAAATTTCCGTTGTAAACATTAGCAGTAAGATAAGCCAAGTAGCCGGTGAGCTGAATTAGTTACGTGTGGGTAACCGACGGGTTAAAACTTGACCTATGTCAAGTTATCAGAATTAGGAAATCCGTGACACCATTCATTTAAACGGTCCCGAAAGGTATCGATTATAATTAACAAACAAATAAATATCGATAAAAAGAAAAATCCAATTTTCGAAGTCTGGAGAAAAATCAAAAGTCAGATCTATAACACGCTCGGCTGGTTCAAACTTGAAACTGACTTGTTTGAAACATTAGCGGAACTTTTTATCAAGATGCCCATCACGCAAAAATTTTACGGTTTCGTACCCAAACAAAAAGAAATTAAAAAAATGGTCCCTTTTATCGCATCAATTCTAGAAGCATCCACTAATGAACATATCTTCCAGATGCTGTAAATTAATTCTACGTATTTTTTATTTTTAATTTTTTTTATATAAACAAACATGAAGGCCACAATATTTAAAAGAATATATATAGCAAAGCGAGTACCGTAACTTATTAAAATTAATATTAATGCTGGAAAATTTCTGCGTCGTTCGCTTTTTAACTTAAAAATTATTACATCAAAATGAATCTTTTCAAGTTGAACTTGGACTAGCGACCTCATAGGGAAAACTCAAGGTGCCTAATGGTTGATGTTATTGAATTTTCTCCAAGTTTTGCAAAAAAAATAAAAAAAAATAAAATAAAATAAAAATTAAATTAAATTAAATTAAATTAAAAAATGGATTTATAAGAGTGATGGAAAAGCATGAAGGTTAACGAACTGACTGAATTTTTTTTTTTTTTTTTTTTTTCATTTTACAATTTTAAGTTCATGGGGAATACCGTCGGGTCTGATTAATTTATAGGCGAAGCCGAGTCGTCCGAATCCCAGTTTTCATAAAACAAGTTTTGATGAGATCAGTGCAGGAAGAGGGAATTCCGTTAATGCGCTTCAAAACAAGAAAAGATTTCGTATGAGTCATTGAACGGGATTTTGAAAATTGGAAAAATCGAGTTTGAGTTACAAACATTTTTTTAAAAAAAAGAGTCGGAAAAAAGGTTAAATCAGGAATCTGATTTTAAATAGTTTCTTGCATCTGATTTAAAAAAGTTTTTCTTGCAGGAGAAATATGAAAATTGGGACGGCCGGCGGAGACTCATCTTGTATTATGTTATTCCTAAACCCTTAAATTCGAGCCTTTCTGCATATTCAGAGACTCGCATTATTAGAGCCTTAAAATTATATTTACCCTTTTGGGCGCTTTTTAAAATCCGCCATAAGCAAAACTAGCCTTTATGTCTCGGGGGGAAGAGGCTAGAAGCCCTTATACATACAGTAAAAGTTGAAAAAATTAAGAATTTTAATACTACCGTTGTGTTTTCTTTATTTTCTAAATATGACGCAAAAATGCGAAAACATTGGGAATTTCCAAAATTTGTAAAAATTTTGAAACATTTCATAAGGTTGCAATTCACTACGGAATGTTGGACCAACATGTTGTCCCAACATTCCAAACATTCCACACTAATTTCGGCGTAGGAGTAAATTTTGCAATAGTTGATCGTTCGTTTGTCGAACATGTTGGTACAACAAGTTGGTGCAACATGTTTATTCAACTTCTTTTACCAACAAGTTGGACAAGCAAGCATGTTGTACCAACTTGTTGAACCAACTTGTTTGACAAGCGAACGAATATTGCAGAATTTACTCCTACGCCGAAATTAGGTTGGAATGATGGTTCAACAAATTGGTACAACCAAGTTGGTAAAACATGTTGGACTAGCTTGTTGGTACAAACATGTCGTACCACCTGGTTGGACCAATATGTTGTACATGTCGATTTGTTCGTTTGTCAAAGGGTGCAAATTCACTACGGAAAGTTGGACCAACATGTTGGTACAAGTTGGATCAACATGTTGTACCAACTTGTTGGACCAACATTCCGCACTAATGTCGTCGTAGTAATAAATTCTGCATAGTCGATCCGTTCGTTTGTCAAACATGTTGGCACAAGTTGGTACAACATGCTGGTCCAACCTGTTGTACCAACATGTTGGTCCAACATTCAATAGTGAATTTGCACCCAGAGTGCAAATTTGCAAAATTGAAAATTCGCTACGGAATGATGGATCAACATGTTGGTACAACATTCTTTGACATTCCCTCGTTGTACCAAAATGTTGGTCACACATTCCATAGCAAATTGGCACCCTTTTAAAAAAAATGAGATCGGTCAACCGATCAAAGTGTTTTATATACAATTGAAATAATGGATTAATAATTCTCAAAAATATGGTTAATTTTTCGATCAGAGGTCCATCAAAGCCGCAGTATGGGCATAAAAAAATCTGAATTTCGGAAAATTAACTCGCAAATCAGCACGACTAAATCGCTTTGTTGAAGTAATCGATTAAGTCATATCGTGACGTTTCAAAAATTGGAGATATCGATTTTTTAGACCTATATCCATACTTAGCCCAATGCTCACCGTTTGTGAACCACCCAACTGAATTCAACCAAATTTTAATGGTAGCGTACTTTGATGAATATCTACCACAGTACCAAAAGCGACCTCAATCTGTAGCTGCGTTCTCGATTTTTATTCAAGAAAGACCTAAAAATAGCTGAAAATTCAACATTTTCACTCATTGCTTCCAAATCGCTGAACTGATTCGGCTCGAAAACTAATCAGCACCTACATTTTAATAGAAGCTGCTCTTCACCATAAATCATCGAGATCAATTCTTTCGTTTTTCTGCTTTCCCCCGGACACACATACACACACCCCGACACCACCCAAATTTTGCTTTTTAAGGAATCACGGGACCTTACTCTCCCTGCGGTCGATAAAGCAAAAAAAAAAAAAAAAAAAAAAAAAAGAATTAATAAATTTTTAAAATTTTGGGGTGGGCTAGCCCTTCCAGGCTTAACATCGATTAAAATATTAGTCGAAGCGGCGAAGGATGGACAAAAATTTTGATTGATTTGATTTGACTTTACAAAATCCTCATACCCTTTAAATTAAAAAAAAAAAAAATGTGGATTCATTATATACTTTTAATAATGTTTTTCTTTTTTTATTTTTTTCTTTTAATTTCAGGTAAGTTTCCATCGCTTTTACGTACTTCTTGAACTCCAGTTTAACGTCCGGTTCAACTAGACCTTGTTCAGATTTTTCTGCGTGACGAATGAAAAAGCTGTTAAAATGAAATGTTTGCTCCATTACGTGGTCACACCCGTTCACCTCTGATGCATGTGTATACAAAACATGATGGTCCAGAGCTTGGAACGGTAAATGTTTTAAAAAGAAATTTTTTGACTTTTTATCGAGTCGTTGACAAACGGACAACGTAGCTCAATGCCACGGCTACAGCTCCGATTTCGATCCCGATTAGAATATGTTTCAGTGGTACCAATCCCGACTCGGATTCTTATATTTCGAAAAATGCACTGATCATCAAAAGCTTTAATTAATACTGTACAAGGCAGGTCAACTGAGCTATGTCCATCACAATCGTGATGTGATGGACATAGTCAGCTATGTCCATCACAATTGTCATGGACATAGCTCAGTTGACTTGCCTAGTACAGAATAGTTTCAGCTCCATTTGAATCAAAATTATTTTACGATGCCGATTCCTGGGTTAGAATTTTTAAAAGAAAAATGTTATTAACAGCATATAATGAGCCTACATTTTTTTTTCTTTTTTTTAAAGAAAGGATATGAGGATTTTGTAAAATGGTTGGAAAGTTAGAGAATTACAGAATAGGCTACCGACTCGGGTAGAAATTGAATAGAAATGGGCAATAGGGTGTGTCATTTTAAAAAAATTTTTTGAAATGTTGGGGGGCATGTTGAAAATCGGCTTCCTTCAGGTGTAAAACCACTAAAAAAATTTTTTTCAAATTTTTTCGGAAAAAATTTGGAATTTCAAAAAAATTACTGGTAGAATTTTCCGACCATAAAAAATTTTGGAAATTGATTCGAAACACAAAAGATCCTTATTAATTAGAGTGTTTTGACTAAAAAATGTCATTGAGCATGACCTCTAAATCGAACTGGTGAGGAGTTCTTGCCATTTTTTGGCAAAAAGATTCATTTTTGCCCGAAAAAAACCAAATTTACACTTACACCCCTGCTCAGGGGTTGATCGGAAAAAATCGGGATGGTGAAATTCGTGTTCTACGGGAATTTTTGCATAAGTAGGAGTGTTACCAATCAAATACAAAACTTTTCAGAGCTTCAAAATCGAGATTAAGCCGAATTTCAGACGAAAAAATCAGGTACAAGCTTGATAAAAACGCTAATGACGTCACAGGGGTTAATCGGAAAAATTCGGGATAGTGAAATTCGTGTTCTACGACCTCGAAAACATAAGAAATCATTTTTTGAAAATATTTTGTATACCCTTAAAGTGGATTAAAAAAATTGAGTTTGAAAGAACTTGATTGCAAAATTTTTAAAAAGCTAAAGTGGCTTTGGGGGGCTATTAAGGGGTTAAGAAAAAATTTGAAAAAATTTTTTTTAGTGGTTTTACACCTGAAGGAAGCCGATTTTCAACATGCCCCCCAACATTTCAAAAATTTTTTTAAAATGACACACCCTAATGGACAAGAAACGACGTTGAACAAATGCCGTTTTATTTCGTTTTGGGTGTCCCTTAAGAGGGGATAAAAAATATTTATGTGGTGTCACCCCCTCAAAGGGTGCAAATTCACAATGGAATGTTGGACTAACATGTTGGCACAACATTCCCTTGTTGTACTAACACGTTAGTACAACATTCCATAGTGAGTTTGCACCCTGAGGGTGCAAACCGAAATGATTCTTGGAGAAAATTCTCCAGATTTATTTTTAGCAAATTTCTAGAGAATGACCGAGAATTCTCGGAAAATCTCGAGGAAATGGACCGAAATGCAAACACAATTTCGACAGCTTGTGAATTCGATATTTTTAAATTTTTTCAAAAGCCAAACCGAAGAAAATGGAAGCCTTAACTGTATTTGATGAGTAAATAGCAGATTAAATCTTAAACTCTGGTCTTGAAAAAAATCACAGATATTACCGGAGTGTGACCGTTCTGGGAAGATCAACGCAATATCTTACAAGAAGCTCCTCCATTAGGCACAATGAATTTTCTTAATTACTAGTCTTTTTTGTCTAGGAAAGAAAAGAGACTATAAAATTTATATAACTCTCGAGAGAGAGAGAGAGAAAAAAAAAATTCTGCTTCCATTTTACCATACTTCTTTATTTTTTATCGCAGTACTTTATTAATTGCTCGGGTCGAAAAAAAAACCCAGCTCGAAGGTGTAGTTATCCGAGTTCTTCGTTTTGGTATTTATAATTTTTTTTTTTTCAAACCACGTTTCAGCGCAAAAACTATTTTAATCCCAGATCTATTTCGAAGCGTGACAAAGACCTCAAGTGATCGAAAACCCTTGGGTAATTATATCGGAGGTTCCATCTTCTTACTATTTGTAAATCTTCCACACTCCTCGGCCTTATGGAAAACCCATACCAACCAACTGTTTACACCTTTATCGATCAACCGCAACCGTTTTTTTTTTTTATAAAAAGAAAAGAAAAAAAATTTCAAAAACTTGTTTTTAGAGTCGGACGGTTCCAGCCTTTTACAAACAAAATGGCCGATTATTATTTTCTGACGAACGAAGGTTTTTCCAGGTTGAGTGGAATCTTTATTTTAATTTTAATTTTTTTTATTTTTATTTTACGTAGCAAAAGTTATTTGATATTGTTTTTCAATTCGTTAAAATAGTACGAAATCCGGAAGATTTAAATAGACTGGAAATATCAACCTCCAAAAAATTTAAATGAAACCTAATTAAAATAAACGTCCGACTAACCTTCAACCCAGGACATTTTTTTTCTCGATCTGTATAATAAATACTGTGGTGCTACCGGATTTTTTTATTATATCCGACTAACTTGAGAATATTAAAACTGTCCTTTCCCCATAATTACAATAGCGAAAATAAAATTGCGTTCTAATTAGATCATGTTTTTCCCATTCCTGCATCCAATAGAAAATAATAGTAAAAAAAAAAAAAAAAAATTGAGGGATAAGGATGGCATTTTTGACTATTTTTAAAGGACCGACATTGGAATTAACAATGGGAAAGAACAAAATTCTACTATTACTTTTGAAGTGTTGACCGTCAGAGAATTAGGCCAAGTATTGACCAGTGAAAAAAATCTCAGTTTATAAAAACGTTGGAATAGGCTGATAAAAAAAAGATATAAACATTTAGTCAACTTTGTTACCTAATAGGCGATTGCATTCATGCAAAATATGAACGCCTACTATGTGTATGATGCGCGTGAAGCCTGAAGACATTGACAACACTTCTATTAAATAATTTTTTTTTTCTTTTTTAGAAAGAGCGTTTTATATTTTTTAAGTTTCCCATAAAATAAAAATAAGCCGATATCGGAAAATCATCACTGAAGCGTAATGCGTGTTTATCACCGAAATCACCATTTCGGACCGACTTTGGTGCGAATTAAACCGAGGGACGGCTCTAAATAAAAAATTTAAATTTCAAATTTTTGGGCACTTTCAGTTTTTTTTTTTTAATTTTCTTTAAATATTAAAAATTGAGTGAAAATTTTTAAAAAATTGAAAATGCCCAAATATTTGAAGTTTAAATTTTTTATTTTGGAGAACTTATCAAGTTTTGTTAATTTGGGTACTTACATGCGTTGGAAATTGACTTTTTGGAAGAAAATGCCTTAAATCGTGTTTCGAAGGCTTCTAAGGTCAAAAATAACAAAATTTCTCTGAAAATAAATTTTTTGCGCCGTTATTTAATTTTTTATTTGAGGTTCGCGGCGATGGCTATTCTTTCTTCCTGAAAAAAATACACGTTTTTCTCAGAGTTTTTAAAATCTCTTGCCAATTAATTTCATCCAGGAAAAGTTAAACGAACTTTCGGACAAGTTTGTAGTGAAACCAATATCTGAATGAAATGTAAGGTCGAATTAGTATGTGTGATAATGCCCAACCTGTCACTTAACTAGATGATAAGTATTTATTGTTACTTCATGATTTGAATAAATTTTAGAGTTTAAGTAAAACGGAAGTGTGAGACAGTTCGTCTTTTACCTTCAAAAAAAGTACGAAAGGCTTTTTTTATTCAAAAAATAAATAAATAAAAATCAATTAATTTTTCAGCCTTTTACCCCCCCCCCCCCTTTTTTTTTCTTCTTTTTTTTTTTTTTTTTTTTTGCTTTTAATAAATAAGTAACTAAATTAAATTAATAAATTAAATCGATTCGAACGTTTTGCTGCTAATTCCGATAATTAAAAATGAAACATTTGAAAATAATTCAAATTAATTTTTTTTACACATGTGCCACGGGTATATATTGTTTATATTCTTTCATCCGTTTGATGTTGAACGTAACTTTGCGTCCGGTTGCGGTTTTTTTTTTTTCTTTTTTTGCGTGTAATTTTTCAGACGCGGATATTCAGTCAACTGCGGATGAAGCAGAAAGAATTAAAATTTAACCAAAAATGAGGGAAAAAATTAATTTTTCCAATAAACGCAATTTAAACAGGTTGTCAATTTTTAATAAAATATATAATTGCTATTATTTTTCCATATTGTAATTGCGTTCTATCCTTCAAATTTATTATTTTAAATTTAAATTAATTCGATATATCATCATTGCTGTGATGCAACATGTATTCAATTCTATGCAAATGTGCAATATCAAGTTTAAAGCGCGGAATATTGGATTTCCGCGGACGCAATTTTCTTCAGAAAAACGAGAACGAACAAAGTGACTAAAATGGACTTCAAATCGCGTGGATTTGAGAAAATTAGGAAAAAAAGGCCTGGTAAGGCTAAGTTTTGTCCCACGGATAGTTGCCTCTTTAGGCCCAGACTTTGTTTACAGAAGTTCCACTTCGAAACAGATCTGATAAATCTACATTTCAAGTTTCAACAAGTATCGCTGGAAAAGACCGAAGCCGGACAGGAAGATTTAATTTATCGGCAAAAATATTTTACCCTTTAGTAGTGAAAATGTGAAAAATAATCATTTTTAATTTTAAGTCACAGGAAAAAATTTTTCCTTTGGTGGGCTTGAAAGTGACATTAACAAGTTTCAACATGATTCTGACTGCGCAGTAAAGATTTTATAATAAAAAATATTTACTAAAATGGGAAAAATATTACTCCGGTATAAACTGGTTGCTAATACCGGGACTGATTAGAAAATAATGTTATTAAAAAAAAAAAAAAAGGAAAAGGAAAAGAAACAGCGATTGCATTTGTTTTTTTCGAAACAAAAAAAGTCAGTTCCGGCGCCAAAATTAAAGAAAGGACGATTTTACCCCGGCGCCGGCTTTGGACCTCAAGAAATTATTTTCAAGAAATTATTTATTATAAATTAAATTAATTATTGGATTAAATAAATTATTGGACTAAATTAATTGTTGGATTAAATTAATTATTGGATTAAATTAATTATTGGATAAAATAAATTGTTGGATTAAATTAATTATTGGATTAAATTAATTATTGGATAAAATAAATTGTTGGATTAAATTAATTATTAGATTAAATTAATGATTGGACTAAATTAATTATTGGATTAAATTAATTATTGGATTAAATTAATTATTGGATTAAATAAATGATTGGGCCTCAAGAAATTATTTATTGGATCCCGAAAAATTGTTTGGCCTTCCCATCATTGAAAAATAATTTAAAAAATTTTTAACTTTTAGACTTTAATTAGCATATTATCACTGTTCATGCCTTACTTTAAAAATGGAAATCTCATTATTCAGAATCACCCAGGCCTGTAGCCATGCAAAAATTCCGAGACCTACGGAAAATGCAGATCTTGTCCGAACAATTAATACATTAAGTACCATGCTTTTAATACGAAATATTTTTCCACCATCAAAATATATGATTCTGCAAAATTTCCCGACTGTATCATCATCCATTAGCTTTTAATACAATTATTTTTTAAAAAAAACGGGGGAAAAAAACATTGAATTATTTATCTAAAAATAAGATTTTTTTAAAAAATCCCGCTAAAAACTTTTTAAAATGCTAACACCCAACTTCCCATTTAATTTCTCTTCCTCACATGATGCATTAAAAAAAAAAAAAAAAAAAAAAAAAACAATGTACGCATTCGCAAAACAAAACCTGTGGAAAATTACTATGCACCGAGTCCATCCCAGACTATATTTTAATGAGTCATGTGTAAGTTCCAGAATGTCAGATAACGTAAAAATAAAAATTTTGTTATCAACCGGTTTAAGAAAAGGGAAATGCTACTAGAGTGTTGGTACTAGAATACCTTGATATATATAAAAAAAAAAAAAACGATTTTACCGTAAGAAGACTACACTCGTCCGTATGTAAACCTTGAGCGAACCTGTTTTTCATACGATTCCACTGATAATAGACGTGTGGTCAATATTCTCTCCAAAGGGAATTTCCATGTGCCTTTGCTTATGAGCGAATTCTACTCATTCCCAATACGTAACGCGTGAAGTAACATCGTTGTGAGAAAAAAAAAGAAAAACTTTAACGGTGATAGTGCGCGATTCGAAAAAAAAAAAAAAACGCGGGTGTTTAAAATAAAGAAAAAAATAATACTGTGATATATTTTTTTTTTTTTTTTTTTATATAAAATTAAAATGCCTAAAATTTATTTATTTTTTATATTTTTAATAACGATCGTGAGTGCGTCGACGACAGAATATACGGAAAGCAATCCGACAGAAGAAGCGTTAGATTACACGACGGAAGTGGACGTAGAAAAAACGAAATCCGACGTCCCGGGAACGGACGTCATCCCCTTGAAAAAATTAGAAAATTCGACCGAGTTAAAACCGCTGACGGACAACAACAACAAAAACATACGAATTCGAGTGAACGACAGTGACGAAATCGAAATCAAAACCAACAGTATTTCCCGGGAGCAATTATCGCGGTTTAGAAAATTTTTATCTCGGAAGGGGATTAACGTGAAGCATTTGGACGTGAGATCCGATGGGGAATCATCGTCCGAAATCGGGGATGAAAAAAGGAAAGTGAAAGAAAATCGGCAACTAAATCACATCGTTGAAAGATTAAAGGATAAATTGGATAACTTCCCGGCGAGATTATCTGACGTGACCGCCGAAGATATTTTGCCGCTGTTGCCCAGAAATTTGTCGACTTTGCTGCCGATTATTCAAAATTTAAGGACCGAACAATGCCGCAAACACGCGGAACATTTTCTGTATGGTCTTCATAATTTGACAAAATGGGCAGTGCAAAGTAAGTTAATTTTTATTTTTTTTATATATTAAGTTTAATTAGCCCACGGTTTTAAATGTTATATTTACATACATACCACCTTTTAATCGCAGCTTAAGAGGATAATTAATAGCTTTTCATGGTCTAACCGGGAACAGATATAAAAAACATTTTGCTAATTTTTCCCATTTTTTTTTTCATTTGATCATCAGTCATAGTAAGGCAAGCCACTATAATCTAGACTAATCTGTTCCTCTGATTTTCTTATTAATTATTTATTTCAAGGATGCGAGGGTTTTTAATAAAAATAAAACAATTTTAGTTTGCATGCATAATGAACGCAAAATATCAAGTTCAAAATAAAAATAAATAGAATATTGCAATTTCATTCAAAAAGGGAACAAAAAATTTGAAAGAAATTTGAAAATGTTGTAAAAATGGAAATATTTCAAATTGGAGTGCAATCTTTCCTCATAGGCCTATGTAAAATATTAAAAAAAAAATAATAATTATAATAATAATAAATTTTGAAATGATCTAATTGGTTCGCTTTGCAAAGGACGAGCCTCGAGACGAGTATCGTAGATTGGGGTGAAGTTAAAAGAAAATTCAAAAAAAAAATTCTAGGTTTATTTTAGGCACTAAAAATAATTTTTTTTTATTTCATTAAATGGATATTGTTTTTGGGATACTGAAGTAAAAAATTTGATTTTTAGTGTCTAAAATGAACCTAGAATTTTTTTTCTGAATTTCCTTTCAACTTCACTCCAATATACGGTGCTTCAAATTATTTTTCCAATTTTTTTTTAAACTTACGATTTTAATCGGTTTTATCGTCACTCACCGACACTGGCAAATAAAGAGGAGGTTTCACGGGTGCCGGAAGGAATGGCTGTTTTCTCTAATACTCGGTTTACGATGAAATAATCCAAATTTTAGGTATCTAACGAACTCCTCTGGTATATCTTGGAATTTTTAGTGCAAGTTTCAACTTGTCTCAAATGTATGAGCGGCGGAAAAATAATTAAAAAAAAAAAAGCGGTCGAAAAACTTTGATATAGTTTTCCAAATTTTTGTTTGCCTGGAACAAGTTGAAACTTGTACCAAAAACACAAGTTTCAACACTCGAACAAGTTGAAACTTGTGTTTTTGGTACAAGTTTCAACTTGTTCGAGTGTTAGACAAAACAGCATTCCTGACGGTGTTCCGTAAAGCCTCCTCTTAAAGCCAAAAATAATTTTTGAAAAAAATTTTGAGACGCGTTTAAGCAATCGAACTGACACGTTAAAATCCATTTTAAACTTAATTTTTTATTCTAAAAAAAAAATCACACACCAAAAATTGATGCGAGTCTAGAAGCAAGATTTCGCTTTATTATTATTGCTGTAATACTCTGCATCAAAAAAAAAAAAAAAAAAAAAAAACTTTTGATTCTAAATACCTAAAAAAAAATTCGAAATCACAAAATGTTTGGCCTTCATCAAAAATTAAACTAAAAAACAAAAAAATAAATAAAACAATTAATGCTCCGTTTTCACAAACTTTTAATTAAAGAGAATTAAAATAGCTACCGTAGATTGGGATGAAGTTAAAAGAAAATTCAAAAAAAAAATTCTAGGTTTATTTTAAGCACTAAAAATAAAATTTTTTACTTAAGTATCCCAAAACACTATCCACTTAATGAAATAAAAAATTTTTATTTTTAGTGCCTAAAATAAACCTAGAATTTTGTTTTGAATTTCCTTTCAACTTCACCCCAATCTACGGTACAATTTTTTTTTTCCTCCCAAAGAGCTTTATTCTAATTTCAAGCATCAAAAAAGCCAAAATTAGAATAAAATACCTATTTAAGGGAATGCTAGCGATTATAAATATTAACATTCGAATCCTAACAAGCTAAGAGGTGCTTTTAAGCATGAAAATTCTAGAAGCTTCTGTAAAAGCGTCTAGCCATTTTTCTAATACTGTCAAGGCTCTCCACTTAATAAAATTGTGGAGATTGGCGATGGCAAAATAATATATTTTCCTTATAAAATCAGACACCGGTCTTCAGACTCAAAAATGTTTTTCTCAAGAGGGAAATTATTTTCCTTAACTTTTTTCCAAGATCTCAAAAAAATAAATAAAAATAAAAATAAATAAATAAAAAATAAATAAAACAATTAATGCTCTGTTTTCACAAATTTTTAATTAAAGAGAATTAAAACAGCTACCGTAGATTGGGGTGAAGTTGAAAGGAAATTCAAAAAAAAATTCTAGGTTTATTTTAAGCACTAAAAATAAAATTTTTTACTTAAGTATCCCAAAACAATATCCACTTAATGAAATAAAAAATCTCTATTTTTAGTGCCTAAAATAAACCTAGAATTTTGTTTTGAATTTCCTTTCAACTTCACCCCAATCTACGGTACAATTTTTTTTTTCCCCCAAGAGCTTTAAATCTAATTTCAAGCATCAAAAAAGCCAAAATTAGAATAAAATACCTATTTAAGGGAATGCTAGCGATTATAAATATGAACATTCGGATCCTAACAAGCTAAGAGGTGCTTTTAAGCATGAAAATTCTAGAAGCTTCTGTAAAAGCGTCTAGCCATTTTTCTAATGCTGTCAAGGCTCCACTTAATAAAATTGTAGAGATTGGCGATGGCAAAATAATATTTTTTTCTTATAAATCAGACATTGGCTTCAGACTCAAAAATGTTTTTCTCAAGTGGGAAATTATTTTCCTTAACTTTTTTCCAAGATCTCAAAAAAATAAATAAAATAAAAATAAAATTAAATAAAAAATTAAATTATTATTTTACCTGTTAGCCCTCGCCCCCACTCATTTCCCAACGAAATGTCTTATGAACAAGCTTTGTCCTGAAACAAAACCGACATGTTTCATGGCAAAACAAAAATGCTTTATAAAAAGCCTGAAACCGAAATATTTTTAATTTTCCCAATTTTTCCCGATATATATATATATATTTTTTTTTTCGTCAGTTGAAGGAAGGGTCAGCGTCCTTTTGTCTCTTTTAAAAGGTACTAAATTTTGGTAAATATCCCGGAATTTAGAAAATTTTATATTATATACCACACATCGGTGTAACATGATACTTTTTTTGTCAATCAAAATCAATTTAATTAATTTTCGATTCTGAAATGGGAGAGGAAATGATTCAGAGACTTTTCACTTTAAACTGACTCATTTAACATTCATGATTTCATTTATAAAAATAAGTTGAAATAAATAAAAGAGAAAATATGATTAATGCAGGCTGGAGCGATTTCCACAAAAAAAAATAAATAAAAAAATAAATAAATAAATAAGTAAATAAAAGTAAAAAATAAAAAATCCTAGATACGATAAAACGGGATGAAATTGACGAGTTTGGGTGACTTTCAATGATTAAACAGGGCACTTCAACTTCAATTTTTAATTGAAAAAAAATATAAATAACTAAAAAACGAAAATAAATAACAATATAAACATGTAAGTTCCAAGTTCCTTTTTCTACATCGAATAACTTAACCCCACTGATCCCTTACACCCCGTTTTACGATCCTTAAAAACCGTATTAAAAATTTATCTTTCATTCGATATTCAATATAGTATTTTTCCCATTGTCTGATATAGGCAATTTTCTAACGGCGAAAAAATTCCACCGGAACGAAAATAAGATCATCCAAAACACGAGACAATGCCGTTTCCCTAATTATGAAAAATTTCATGCCCTCAGGACCGAAAATACCAGGCTGATAAAAACTGAATGAATAAAACGTTTTAATGATGTTGTGGAAAAAACGTGTGAACCGGTTCACTTTTCACTCAACATGATCAGCACACGTCAAAAACAAGAAACGGATATCCCAATTTTTTTTTTTTTTTTTTTTTTTCGATAAGAAAAAAAAAAAAAGAAAAAAAAAAGCTTAAGGAAAACTAATGACAAAAATTCGAAGTGTTTTTGGAATCAAGTAAACAGGGATTTTCTTTTCAGCGAGCAATTCTGGTCCAGAAAATTTTTGTCGCACTACAAAAAAGTAGTCGTTTCTCGGTAGACAGGTTACAACAAACAAAGCTATCCCTTTCCAAGGTAGCTTTGCTCTCTTCTATTTCCAAGCCGGAGGGATTGAATGGCAATATTATTCTGAAGTGTACCCGGATTGGGTCTGTAAGTGAAAAAAAAAAAGTGGTGCTAAAATTTTGAAGAAAATTTATTCCGGTTGCCAACGATCACATCATATTGTGCAATGTTGCCATTTAATTGCTCCCGACTTAAAAGGCTAAAAATAGAAAAATAGCTTAATCCGCGAGAATTGAAAAAAAAATTGATACAGTAATGCGGAAGATAAATAAAACAATAGCTAAAAAAAATCAATAAACAAAAAAAATATTTAATTTATAAAATAAAGTGTATCAAATAACACGAGGGTTCATTACGTAGAGAAGGTCAACCCAACCTGAATTAGCGTTCTTAGATCAGGTACAAGGCTAATAATTAATGTGATCGCACTTAACTAATATTTCGTAATAAACATTATCAAAGTATCTAAATAACAAATTATGTCATATTATTTCCAGTACGTTTTTTTTTTTTTTTTTTTTTTTTTTTGGTGTTAAATATACCGTTAGTATTTAACACAAAGTTCCTAACGGAACTAATTTTTCGGGGGAAAAGTTTAAGAGCGAAAATAGCGGAAGACTCCATTTTAAATTTAGCCTTGAAGGGGCCAAAACTGTGCTTGATATAATAATTTCCGACCAAAAAAAAAAAAAAAAAAAAAAAAAATGCTCGATATAAATAAAAAATTATAGACCTATGTTTAGAACTGACCTTCGATAAACCGTTTTAAGCTATATCAGCACATCGCTCCGTCCTTTACGGATATGCATTCAAAAAAAAAAAAAAAAAAAAAAAAAAGTTAATTATTAATAACAATGAGCAACAAAGAGATAAATGAATGATGCCGAAGAATTTGCACAGTCAGTCAGGAGAGTGACCCATCTTGCATTAATGATTCTTTTAGTATCGCAGTCGCGGATATGCATGAGATTTTTCCTTATGAATGAAAAGCGACAAAAGCCAACCGTTTCTTGAACGGGATCCAAAGTCGTGAATTAATATGGCATCACGTTTCGATTTTTCATAAATTGTGAAAGACCCCGGGAAGACAAAACTAGTCTATAAAAAAAAAGTAGTTTGCAAAATAAGAACGAAGGCACTTTTGTTGTCGTTAGTTTACCGTAAAACATCTAGTCGAAGGCCAAACATGCGAATATTTTAATTCCTACTTAAAAGTTGATATGCAAAATAAACAAAATTTATGTAATGCATCCGTGTATTATTTGCAGGGACGATTGAGAAAAGTAATCTGAATCTTATAAAAGTCCTTAAAAAAAAAAAAAAGGAAAATAGGATTACTTTGAAAAAAGTCGAAAAGAAAGCATTTTTCTTTCGCGGTGGTGAAAAATTTAAATAATTAACACAACTAACTTTTTAATTTGATACCTGGGCTATGTGAAAATATCCACAATTAATTTAAATATGTAAAATTTAAAAAATCAGACTTGGATATGGGGGCATATCCCTACATAGGACTACGTCTTTGGGGTACTGTCCTAATATTGCTAAATTTAAACAATGGAACGATTTAAAAATTTTAAAGCATTTTTTTTGCTTGTTTTTTGTCAAAAAATTTCGAATTTTTTGGTAAAAGTATAATTTTTTTTCCTGGCAGGAAATAAACTTAAAATCTTTGATAAAAAAGGTCAAAATATGAAAAAAATTAGTCAAAATTTTAATTCAAGTCTTCAAAGTTAAAATTTTAATATTAAGACATTAGCCCATATTCTTGGCTAATGGAAAAAGGACGAAATTAAAAAATGTAGTGAACATTTTATATAAAATTTTCAAGTTCTTGTTCCTGTTCATGTAGTTAATTTTAATGTTTAAAAAAAAAAACTGCGAAAATTTAAAAAAAAAAAGTTAAATAAAATTTCAAGAGATTTGTAAGTCCTTGCTATCGTTCATGTCACCTAATTTTACTATTAAAAAAGTCTAAAAGTTAAAAAAAAATTAGTCAAAATATTATTTAAAATTTAACTTTTTTAAAAGTAAAATTTACAAGAAATTTTCTAAGCCCATTCATTTGTTCATGTCGTCTAATTTTAAAATAAAATTTTAAATTTAAATTTCCTGTAAATTTTAAATTTAAATTTCCTGTAAATTTTAAATTTAAATTTCCTGTAAATTTTAAATTTCAATTACCTGTAAATTTTTTTGAAAATTTCCTGCAACTTTTTTAGAAGATTTCCTGCAATTTGTTCAGAAGATTTCCTGTAACTTTTTTAGAAGATTTCCTGTAAACTTTTTAGAAGATTTCCAGTAAATTTTTTAGAAGATTTTTTTTTAGAAGAACAATGCAACAGAACAATTTTGATTTCGGTGGTTCGAGTCCACTCTTCGAGTACCTGTTGTGTATTCTTTTACTGAACATCTTCCTGGCTCCCTCTGCTTTAGAAGATTTCCTGTAAATTTTACTTTAAAAAGACAGCAAAAATTTTAAAAAAAGCTAAATAAAATTTACAAGAAATTTAAAGTTAAATTTATTTTAAAAATGCTCGTTGCAAAAAAAACTTGGAAAATCTAAATAATGTCCTAGTTTTTTTTCTGCATTTCACCTATGATCTAATTTTAAAATAAAACTTTAACTTTAAATTTTTTTTTTTTTTTTTTTTTTTTTTTTTTTTTAACGAGGTAAAATTACCGAAGCGCGCTTAAAAGCATTTATAAGAATAAATGACTAGACCAGGAATTACATTTTTAATAACGATTAAAAAAAAAAAAAAAAAAATTAAATTTCTAGTAAATTTTACTCTAAAAAACAGCGAAAATTTAAAAAAACAAGCTAAATAAAATTTACAAGAAATTTTCAAAGTCCTGGCTTTCGCTCATGTCGTCTAATTTTACTATTAAAAAAGACCAAAATTAAAAAAAAAATAGTCAAAATATTATTTAAAATTTTCAAAGTTAAAATTTTAATATTAAAATAATTAAATATTAATTTTTGGTGCGAACAGACCGGCACCCGGACAGACAGATTTCCCCAGGACCGAGCCCTAAGACGTAGTCCTACGTCAAAAGAAAAAAAAATAGGATAACTCAAAAAAAAAAAATCGGAAAGAAATCATTCGTCTTTACGCAGGTGAAAAATTTAAATAATTAACACAACTAAATTTTTAATTTGATGCCTTGGCTATGAATAAGAATGAAAGTATCTACAAGTAATTTAAATACATAAAATAAAAAAATAGAAAAAATTGTACTTCCAAAAAAATCCCTGAATTCAAATCTGAGCTACTTTGTCGGAATTAGCACAAAAATCTTACGAAATCTTAATTAAAATCGACAAAAACTTAACTGAGCATAATAACTCAAAAACCTTCAAAAAAAAAAATCATCAAAATTACAAAATAAAAATAAAGGTAACAAAATATGACTTTTTTTTTACACTTTTACTCTTAATTTTTAATTTTTTTAAATAATTAAAGACCGGACACTTGAAGATTCCGTGATATCAAGGACCATATCGATTTAGGTTAACACCACGGTCATAATAAAAACCGATAAGTTAATAATCCTACTTTCATAACTTTTACACCTGCAGACCTTGTGATTTCTGAAGCATATAGTATGCTGGTTATCAAACTTGTTTAACAGAAAAATGAAAAAAAAAAAAAAAAAAAAAAAGAATCGTCGAGTTAAACGGCGGATTATGAATGATAACCACGTCCCGACGAAATCTTGGAATTATACAAACCCCATGGAATTTTTGATTTTATTATTTTTCTCTTGGTAATAATTTATTTTTTATCTTTGTTTTTTTTTTAGTGTTCGACGCCGGCACGAAGATACCCGAAGGCGTGTTATTCGGATCATCTTATCATTTTGGAAATTTTGACGAGTGCATTAATGTAGCAGTAGATATTCCAAAAGATAACGGCGAAGAAGACACTTTAAAGGGTCAATACTGTCTTGCCACTGTCAATTTATCCGGTTTCGACAAGTCGGATAGCAGGGAAGATGAAAACGAAAACACGGATGACGATTCGTATTACTTAAGTCATACGGCATGGGACACGCTTAAGGTAAGATTAAAATTGAAATTAATTAATTGATGATGCCGAGTGCTTGAAAAAAAAAAAAGAATTCGCAAGGCCAACATTTTCCTGGGGGGTTTAATCCGTCATAAGCAAAAAAAAATAAAGCAAATGATATAGATGATGACCCAATACCTACGTTCAATTTTATGATTTATTAAAGTTATACGCCTGTTTCCTTTTCAAAAAAAAATGTTCCAATCCAGGAATGAAAATAGGTTTGCCGGATGTTAATTTAGGTTTTCTTTCGGTTTTTCTTTTGAAAAAAAGCTTCGCGCTTAAACAGTGTGAGATCCGTATGGTTTTTGACGTGTCAAAACATGTCTAAACACGTCTAAGCATGTCTAAACACTTCTAAGCACTTCTAAACACGTCTAGACATGTTCAAACACGTCTAAACACATCTATTCATGTCTTCTACTAGTAAACAGTTCTAACACGTCTAAACAAGTCTAAAACAAGTCTAAAACACGTCTAAACATGTCTAAACACGTCTAAACACGTCTAAACAAATCTAAACATGTCTGACCGAGTTTCGTAGCAATAAATAATAGCCAACTGTAATTTTCGATGTTGTCATCGATGTACTTATCTAGAATCTTCTAATACCCTCACTTTTTCTGAAAAATGTGCAAGCAGGAACTTGTATAAATTAGAGCATAAATCACGTTGCAGAAACTTTGTAGGTTTTTACTTTGTTTTCGACGTGCCCAGGTTAAATGCTTTTTTATGTATGACGTCTTTAATGCTCCCACTATCGATAAACCTTGTTTGGCTTCTGGATGTACTTCGTTTAAATTCCCTTGATTGGAAGAGCTAATAATGTCAAAGTTCAGAGCTATTATGTGATTTTTTTTTTCTTCTTCAATTTTACAACTAACAACATATTGGCTCATTTTCTTTATTCATTTTGTAAAAAATCCTTCGCCAGTAAGGAGGAAAAATCCTAGTTTTTAATTATTTTTATGGCACTGTATCACCAGACCCATAAAAACGAATATAATTCATTTAGACACCGATTCAAAATCTTTTTCCTTCTCCAATAACCAGTTATAGTTTTTAAAAATTTTAGAGGTCGCTGTAAATACATGCATTTCCCTACAAAGCATCTAAAATCATATCGTTAATTCCCAAAATAGACGCACGAAGCTCTTGAGCCCCGAAACAAGCCAAAATAAAATACCTGAAAAAAATCCCAATCCTACAATTCTTAACTTTTCCATCTGGTTTTGAAAAAGACAAAAAATTATGCAACCCGCTTATTAAAAGATACCTCACCTTGAGTTTGGTGGCAAAACGAATGTCTAGACATTTCGCATGCATCCCATAGGACATTAAGAAAATTATTTATGTATCCCGTTACTTTTGCTAATTAAAAAAAAAAAAATTATTGAGAAAAATACATAGGAGAGGATGTTGCACAAGACGATGTTATTGCACTAATATTATTCCGATTATTGCGATTTTGAAAAGGGTCCCGAAGAAGAAATAGCGAAGGTCATCTAGAGACGCAATTAGAGTAACGCCTATAAACAATCAATGAATATGATTTATTAATATGCTTTTAAAAAATTCGCTCATAGGTAATTGGCAGTAGCTACATGGTAAAAGTAACATATTCAAATATTACGAGAACGTTAATTGATGATACATTTTACGGTTACAAATAAAGAATGGAATTGAAATGATATGAGCAAGTTGTCGCTTTTTTTTACATTTTCAACCGCAAAAGCTCTAGGTTAACATTAAAAAAAAAAATGCGGTTGAGCTACTGGAATAAAAAATAGAGATTCGTACAAAGTGAAACCTTGATACCATCAAATCTATCACAGATCGGACTGAAACAAAACACATACACAAAAAATAAATTAATATACCGTTCACACTCCAGCGCAAGGTTACTTGAAAACCGTTGCGGTTATTATAATTAATAAGAACTTTTGCATTAAGTCCAACGCGGCTCATTGGGGAAGCGAAAAGGCAGACCCACAACTGCCTACTAGGGTTTCATAAAAAAATGTAAAAAAAAAAAAAATAAAATAAAATAAATAAATAAAATAAAAAATTTAAATAGCGTTGGATAAACAATAACTGCGTCTTCTATTAGGTAGCCTTCACAAATACGATAACGATTTTATCAGGATTAAGTGGGTCACTGTCGATCTCATCCAATTATTATTTCTAATGATATTTACTAAAACGGTACATGTGCATAAAATGCGGTGCAATTGGCCATTAACGTCTAATAAAGAGTCGAAGGGCGACAAAAAAGCATAAAAATAAATTTATAAGTTTTAGCCATTAGTTCAATTTTTGCTATTAATGTCGTTTTTGCCATTAATGTCCTTTTTTTGCCATTAATGCCATTTTCCGCCACTAATGTCGATTTTCCATTTTGCATTAATTCCATTTTTTTCGTTAACGCCGTTTTTAGTCATTAATTTAACTTTTTGCCTTATGTTGCTTTTGCTATTAAAGCTGTTTTTGGCAATAATTCCATTTTTGTCATTAATTCCATTTTTGTCATTATTGTTATTTTCTTCCATTAATGTCAATATTCCATTTTGCATTAATTCCATTTTTCATTAATGCCGTTTTTAGTCATTAATGTAGTTTTTGCCATTGGTTCCATTTTTGTTATTTTCTTCCATTAATGTCAATTTTCCATTTTGCATTAATTCCATTTTTGCTAATAATGTCATTTTTTTCTATTAATGTCATATTTCCATTAATGCCGTTTTTTTCCTAATAATTCCATTTTTGTCATTAATGTTATTTTCTTCCATTAATTTCAATTTTCCAATTTGCATTAATTCCATTTTTGCCATTAATGCCGTTTTAATCATTAATTCCATTTTTGTCATTAATGCCGTTTTAATCATTAATTCCATTTTTGTCATTAATGCCGTTTTAATCATTAATTCCATTTTTGTCATTAATGCCGTTTTAATCATTAATTCCATTTTTGTCATTAATGTTGTTTTAATCATTAATTCCATTTTTGTCATTAATGCCGTTTTAATCATTAATTCCATTTTTGTCATTAATGCCGTTTTAATCATTAATTCCATTTTTGTCATTAATGCCGTTTTAATCATTAATTCCATTTTTGTCATTATGTTAAGTATTTTCTTCCATTATGCATAATTCCAATTTTCCATTTTTCATTAATTCCATTTTTGTCATTAATGCCATTTTTTCTATTAATGTCATATGCCATTAATGCCGTTTTTTCATTAATTCCATTTTTGCCATTAATGTCATTTTTTTATATTAATGCCATATTGCAATTAATACCATTTTTAGATGCAAATTTTACCCCCTGCCCCTCCAAACAGTTTAAAGTACAACATAAAACAAGTTTGTCTTTAGAATTGTCTTAGTGTAATTTTCCCAAATTATTTTTGGCACAGCGCCTCTGCGGCAATGCGTCCGGCTATCGCATCGAAGAATCCAATCGAATCTGGCAATTAGATCATTCCAGATTCGTCGAAGAATGAACAATGTATACTATCATTGACATTCTTCAGGAATAACGGCAAACGGGGGACTAAGCTAACGAGGAAAACAACGGAGTGCCAATAAACACGATCACGTCCTTAAGCAAAACATGCCTACAACAAGGGATTTTTCTAGAATTTTAAATTAACAATAGCTTGAAGAATAATTACGTGAAAAGAATATTTGGTCATCAAAGAACTTATCTCGAACTCGTTGATAAAAGGCAACGAATACGGAAATTTGGTTTTTTTTTTTTTTTTCTTTTCATTTATTCATTTTTAATGAGATTTGGTTTTGTTCCGTTATAAAGTCCCCTCAAGCTCCGGAATATTCTGATATAGTACAGTAGCGTGTACCCTCAGGGGTATGTTCCAAAAGTTTGTTGATTCTATTATTTTGTTGACCCTTGCAGATACCGAAGACTAGACGAGGATATCGGAAAGATGTCATTCACTGGTCTTTCTGCGTGCCTGCAGCTTGCTCTCATGACGAAGTTGAAGAATTCCTTACCAGCGCAATCGATGTTTCCAGCATTAAGGGATTGCAATTGTCTTTCGAAGTCCCGTCTAATATGTGTCAAGTCAAAAGGGAGCTTGTCCTGGATGGCTATGACATTTCTCTTGGGTAAGCATTTTTCAAAAAAAAAAAAAAAAAAAAATTAAAATTAAATATGAAAAAAGAAAATAATAAAAAATACTATCCTTTTTTTTCAGGATGGTGTTTGCAACTTTTTTCTTGGTAATCGGAATTGCCACAATTTACGACATTTTTTTCACTCAAAACACATCTGAAGGACCGTCGAAGAGTAAGTATATTTATAAATAAACATTCGAGAAAGTGAATAAACACCGAAAATTAATACCTCTCTCCGCAATAATTTCGCACTAGATTGCCTTGAAGGTCAAGGCCGAGACATTGTTAATGCACAACTTACATAAGTTATTACGACCCTGTGCAACTGCACATTACTTTTTTTCAGCCTACTCTTTTCTTTTTATTAAATTCATATAACCAAGCCTTTGGCGCAAAAAAAAAAAAAAAAAAAAATTATTTAGAAAGATTGGATGAATCCTAGACAGCATTCCTGTACCACTTTTTCTTAACCCAAGTGGCCTTAAAAATGTTATATAATTTCTCTAGCCCTGCTTTGCTATTATTTTCTTCTTTTTTTTATTAAAAAAAAAAAAAAAAAAAAAAAACGAAAGCAGCTTCATTACATAATAATTTTTATAACGCAGATTTTTTTCTTAAAAAAAAAAATTTTATAAAAAAAATTGTTGTTTTTAGGTGTGTATCATCAAATTCTAATATGTTTCTCGGCATACACAAATTTAGTGAAGCTTTCCGCCTACACTCCATCTACTTTCAACTTAGACAGCATTTTCGGAATTAAAGCGATCACTATGATTTTGATATTGATGGGCCATGCCACAGCGTTCTTAATCGGAGGCCCTAGCATGAATTCAAATTTCAAGGAAGAGGTACGTTTTCCTCATTTGCTTTCATTGAATTTTTTTTAACGTAGGACTACGCTATAGGACACAACCTTACGGAATCTTGAACTTTCTTTGTACCGAAGTTCGCGCTCAAAAACTAAAAAAAAATTCTATAAAATTAACGAGACAAACTTGACACAAAAATTTAAACCGGACAAAAAATTAAATAAAAAAATAATAAAATTTCAATAAAACGCGACAAAGTTAAAAATTTAAAATAAAAATTAAACATAAAATTTTAATAGCTAAAGTGCGACAGAATTAAAAATTTGAAATAAAAATTAAACATAAAATTTTAATAAAATCTCACTAAAACGTGACAAAATTAAAAATTTGAAATAAATTTTAAACATATTGTGCAAATTCAGTATGGAATGTTTTACCATCATGTTGGCACAACAAGTTGCCAAAATTAGTGTGGAATGTTGGTCCAACTTGTTGTTCCAACATATTCATCCAAAATTCCATAGTGAATTTGCACCCATAAAATTTTAATAAAGCGCGACAGAATTAAGAATTTGAAATAAAAAATAAACATAAAATTTTAATAAAACGCGACAAAATCAGAAATTTTTTTATTTTGTAAAAAATTTCTGTAAAATGTTTTCATTTTTTTGTAAAAAAAAAAAAATTATAAAATAGATTATTAAACCAGATAAAAAGTTAAATAAAACTCGGTTTAAATAAAAGTGCATTTACGTTACGAAAAAATTGCAAAAATAGGATGAATTTAAAAAACATGTTTTAAAGAACACGTCGTAAAACGTAGTCCTACATACGGATATGCAATCATATCCCTGTTCGATTTTTTTTCGTCGAATTTAATCGTTTTTTTTTTTTTTCCATTTTTCAGGCCGTTTTGAAAGTGGAAAACGGTATCCTCTTAAACAATCCACTGCTCGTGGATACTTTCCTCATGATCGGAGCTTTCCTCCTATGCAGACTTTTGCTAGCAGAACTGGACAAGCGAAAATTCATTAACCCGCTCGTGATTTACATAGCTAGAATTATTAGGTAAGAATCAACATTTCAGAAACATCGAATTTTAATCAGTGGTAACTCACTTGGTCAAGCTCTTTTTTTTTTTTTTTTAATAAATGACTACATTCACACTGGTTAACTGGGTGAAGGATGGCTAGTGAGATTCTAAATTTACGAAAATGATTTATCATATCACTTTTTTTTTTCCAGGTTGACACCGGCTTATGCTATCGTCATCGCGATATATTGTACCTGGTTTTATAAAATGGATTCAGGTCCATTATGGGAGGCTAAAATCGGTTTGGAAAGAGATCGGTGCATCAATTCCTGGTGGGCGAATGTTTTGTACATTAACAATTATGTAAATAACGAATATCTGGTAAGTAGGAAAAATTCAAAGAGAAACACTTGCAAAGAAAATCCCCGCTTGGGATTTTACCTTCGGAAAATCCGTATCGTTCGCATACAAATTTTTATGTTAATTTTTTTTTTTTCAGTGTATGTTTCAGTCATGGTATCTAGCCGTAGATACCCAATTTTTCTTCTTAGCTCCAATTATAATTTACCCTTTGTGGAGGTGGCCCGTTTTCGGCGAGATCTCTTTATTTATCGTAACAGTAGTCTCAGTGATAATCCCGTTCACAGTAACCTTCGTACATCAATTAGATCCTGTATTGATGATGTATGCCAGGTAAGTTTCAATCAAAGAACACGTGCATCGATCACCCGGCAACATTTCAATTCTGATCGTTTTTTTTTTTTTTTTTTACTTGCTTATTTGCAGAGAAATTAGCGATCTTTCTTCGAATCCTATGTACGTCTCAACCTACATAAAAACCCACATGAGAGGCATGTCATACACCATCGGTTTACTTTTGGGATATGTCATCCACAGGATACAATCCTCTGGGTATAAAGTTCCAAAGGTAAAAATTAATAAATAAATGAATGTCACAGTTACGCTCCCAACTTTTTCGATGCTAATATGATTTTAACTGTTTCCAGGCTGTGATATGGTGCGGCTGGATAATAGCTACATTTTCATCTATTTCCGCAATGTTCAGCGTAAGCGTCTTTTACTACAGGCCGTACGATGCCTTCGAATCGGCTGTTTACGCCGCTTTGCACAGGGTTGGATGGTGTGTTGGAATCGCATGGGTTATTTTCGCCTGCGTCACAAACAACGCAGGAAAAATCAATTCTTTCTTGTCTAAAAAGGCTTGGGTTCCTATTAGTCGACTAAGTTACTGTGCCTATCTTGTCAACGGATTAGTAGAACTTCACACAATTGGTACTCTTAGGCATACGCGTTACCTTACAAATCTGGACGTGGTAAGTGTTTAAATTTTTTTTTCCCGCTCAACGCCTCTTTTTCACCTTTAATCTTATATTATTCCAATATAAGATCTCTAATCTTATTTATATCCAATATAAGAAGAGACTGACGAACTGAAAATTGACGCCATTTGGCTACCAGGCTCTACCAATGCTATATAAAATTTTTCCAAAAACACTGACAATTAGAACGTTCCGAGACGTCCGCCATATTGTTGGAGACCATATATTTCACGGCCGTATAGACAGGTTCGGAAACTCCTATTCTTTATACTAGAGTGGCTCATTTTAAAGGTCAAGTTTTTAATTTTCGCTCCCTGGGCAAAAAATCATTCGTTTATATGTAAAAAGAAGCCTGAATTTTTTTTAGGTCGAAAAAAAAATTTTTTCCCAGGCTCAGGGGTTTGAAGCTTTTAGGGCCAAAATGGTACTTAATTTGGACGAATTTCAAAAATTTGCCCGATTAACATCTTTTAATATAAAAAATCGTCCTTTATAGGGTATATTAGGTATGTTTTGAGCTTCCTGAAAAAAATATTAGGAAATATTGACCCGTTTGACGCCCAGACAGGGTTATAGTAGAAAAACGGGGATGGCTGTAACAGGGTAAGGGCAGAAAATTTTGAAAATTCGAAAATTTAATTCAATTTAATTTTATTTTATTTATTGACTGACATCAATTTAACAGTTTAACAATTATTTACCAAAACGATTAAAGCAAACTAAAATATAATAAAACAAAGAACAAAATAAAAAAGTTCATCACTCGGAACATCGCTACAACGGGGAGGCAAAGATGAGTAAAATAGCCAAAATGTGCTCAAAATATGTAGAAATGATGCCCCAAACGTAATTTCGATTCCAAACATATTTTACCCTATGTTAACTCCATTTTTCCTTATTTTCGGCTCTTTTTTTAAAAAAAAATGCATTTTTAAAGCCAAAAAGTGAATTTCCAACGCAAGGAAGTACCCAAATTAACAAAACTTGATAAGCTCTCCAAAATAAAAAATTAAAATTTCAATTTTTGAGAATTTTCAATTTTTAATTTTTTTTTTTTTAATATTAAAAATAAAGTGAAAATTTTTAAAAAAATTGAAAAATTTTACTTGGGTAAAAAATTGAAATTTTTACTTGAAATCCGAATTTTTAAATTCATCGTTTATAAACGATGAAACGATTTAAGTACTAATTAGATGAATACGATTTAAGTCTGAATTAATGCCAACTTTTCTGTTTCCGACCAAAGTTCAATATACTGAAGAGTTGGCTAAACTGCTTTAACTTTAATTTTACGTTCAATTCTCAAAACGAATTCCACAATATGGCGTTCAAAATCCCGACCCATCAAATTACCAGGTTAGGTTCGCCAGTTTCTTTCTATATTAAGTATCTACTGTGAAGGTATTTTCGTGTGTCGGAGGTGAACTAACGTATATCCATCGTAGATCGGAGATAGCCTGTTTCGACATTTCGTGAAAGTGTCACGTGACCACAAGTCTGCACCAACATGAGCGTGCAAACTTGTAGTCACATGATTTTCACAAACTGTCGAAACACACTATCTCCAATTATATTTACGATGGAGATACGTTAGTTCACCTCCGACGCACGGATTAGGGACCCACAGGTATACATCTGAGAGCGCATCTGGTACAACTACAGGGATGAACCTTTGAGCGCATGTCTCACTAACACACTTGTCTCACAGGAGAAAAATTTCTAGCTGCAAATTGAGCCAAAGCGACTACCCCACTCATGACTAAGAGATCTCCACGAGCTAGGCCCCCGATCACCTTATTTTCTAACCTAATATTTCTTATTTTCTTTTTTCAGGCGAAAGAAACCATGTCTCACATTTTATTAACATACGGACTCGCATTATTCTTTTCCATCATTTTCGAAGCTCCTATACTCGGCATCGAAAGTCTTCTCCTAAAAAAAGCAACCAACAAAACAGTCAACAAAACAGCGACTAGTTCCGTTTCCGTTGAATCTCAAGGTTCCACAGAAACGATCACGACAACAAATTCAAATTCAAATTCATAGTCTTCGTAATTTTTTATTCGATAAAATTATTTTGCGTGTTCCTATTTATTTTTAAGAAGCGGCTGTAGTTTTAATTTAAAAAAAATTTTTTTTTTAAATTACCGACGGGAACGACTCTCTTAGTTTAATTTATTTATTTATTTTTTTTCTACCGAAAATATTAAGAAAGTATTAATTACCATTCGAAGTATTTAGTGCCATCAAAAAAAAGGGGCATGAAATTAGACCTGCTCGAGTAAAATAAAGGAATATATATATTTTTTTGTTAAGTTTTTAGACATCCCTGTATTTATTATACCGTTTTTAAGGCCTAATTTCATCCTCTTATATGTCGTTGCTCGTCTTGAATAAATATTGCTCAATTTAAAAATCTGTGTCATATTTAACGCAATGTTCAATTTAAATAAAAGTCCAGATAATGCTTATGGAGTACTCGTATTTGTATTTTTAAAAAAAATTGCATTCAATTTTTTTTTAATGCAAAAGCTACGAAGAAGGAGAGGTTTTAATCTCTGATAAAAGACTAAAATCCAGCCAAAGTACAAAAAGAGCATTTGTGTAAGTTCCGATATATATTTTTTAATTAGGTAAAATGTGTCAGTTCCGATTATATTTTACATAATTTTATAATTTATAATTTTTAATTTACGAAATGTAGGTATTATAATCTTTTTCACATTGAAAACTATACTTATTTTACTATTGAGTTTCATTTTGAGATTTTTTTGTTTTGTTAGTTTCTTTCGTTTTGGAATGAATAATAATTTAGTCTATTCATGATATGAAATTAATCGCCATTGCAACTTATTCAACATTTTTTCTTTCTCTTTCTTTTATATGAGAAACTTGTATTACACTTTTAAAAAAAATACCAAGCAAAGCTAAATTTAAAAAAAATTTAAAGTAGAGATTGAATTTAGGGACCATTTAAATATGTCAAAGGAACGCTAAGAATTTTTTTTTTTGTCAATGAAATGTAGACTGAAACGTTCTGCAAAATACCTCCTATTTTTACGTTCCTAAATTCGATTGGATTCAACAGGTTTAACGTTGAAGTAGATTATATTACTTGAAAAAAAAAATAATAATAATAAAAAAAAAAAAATAAAAAAAAAACTTTAAAAAATAAGATTTAAAATTTTTTTTCGGAACAAATCGAATACTGTGGTTGTGCCTCTGTTACCTAAAATTTTGTAAATATATATTTGTGAAAAAGTAACGTTTGTTTAATTTTTTTTCTTTTCCATTTTGTTTTAAAAAATGCGAATAATATTCAATGGGTTGAGTATGAGTATACATTCTTACTAGGTCGTCCAGCACCGAAAAATCTGATATACCAAGCGACAATAATTTCATCACTAGGTTAAATTAGTGCCGCCAAGTTAACTTATTAAAATATGCTATGCTACCGGCAGTTTGTTGCGTTAATTTTACATTTTCCCCAAAATATTTGATTAATTAAATTTTTTAACTCCCACTCTTTCAACAAGATGTAAGTTTCTTTTTTTATGTGTATATAATAAAACACCCGTAAAAAAAATCGGTCAGATTTATGCCTAAAAAGTTAACAAACAATGAAACAATGTTGTTGTAAGTGCCTACTTCCTAATGAGGATTTGGCATGTAAAATTATCAAGCATAAACGCGCTGCACATTATTAGCGATAGCCAATCAAAGTCAGTAATTGTCTGACTGATTTCAGCTATAAGGACAAGCAGAGCTCCTAACGGAATGATTTTGGGACGACAACCTATAGATGCATTTAGGTCACGGGATGCATAAAAAATTTCGCTTAATTTATTAGTTGAAAATAAGTTGTCCCAACTTTATTGGAATCATTTAAGTAAATGCTTAGGCTTCTGTTACCAAAAAATAAGTAATAAATTCCGAACTTAGCTTAAGAGCCACGTCGCTTTACCAACAGGGGTCCGAAGCCGGTAAAAAGTAAGAGGCACCAAAATTTTCAGAGAAAAAAAATCGGCGCTGGCGTCGATGCCGGCGCCGGGGAAGTTTTTAAATTATTTTATTTCGCAAAAAAAAAGCAAGAAAACGTTACGTCAGTTTATAAAAAATCACGTTTTGTACTTAAAAAAAAAATGATTTATTTTTATAGAGCAAAAGCTGAAAGGAAAGACTTAAAATTTTAATTAAGATAAACATTTAAAAAATCAAAAATTATGAATTAATTAATACCGAGTATTGAACTAATTCCTTATCCTAAACAAAATTTTTTACGGTGTAATTAATCTAAAAGTAAAAAAAATGACGTTAAATAAAAAAAACTAGAACGGAAAGAGGAAAAATTAATAAAATTCTAAAAATCTAAAAATTATTTTTTTTTTTTAAATGTGAATCGCCGGCGCTGCCGTCGATGCCGGTGTCACACCGTACCTAAAAAACCGGCGCTGGCACCGGCGCCAGCACCACAATGAAAATTAATCATCTGGCGCCAGCGCCAGCACCAGCAGAGTAAATTACTGGCAAATTAGGAAAAAAGATTTCTGATATTTTTATAACTTTTTTCTAAAATATTGAAAATTTTATGTGATAAATAATGAAAAAATTGATATCATTCCCGTTCCCGGGAAAAAGCATGTCGATCCCGGGAATCGATAATTCTCGAAAATGAGAAAAATTACATTCCCGGGAAAAAATTGGACAGTTAAGAAAAAAAGTTCTCGGGAAATTTTTCGAAAAAAAACCGGGATCCCGGGGATTCCCGGGAGGAATCTCTAATTTGGGGTTCCATCTAATTGAAAACCGTAGGGGAAGTGGGCAATATCAAAAGGTAAGTATTGTTCACTACATTTAATTCAAAGGACTTCTTTTTTATTTATTTATTTATTCATTTATTAGCTTCTGTAGCACATGAGGTTAGCCGCCCTTCCTGGCCCGGTAGCAATTAAGTAAACATACCTCAAGCTAAGGTTATTTGACTTCGGACATCAAAAATTTTTAAGACTAAATTCATAACTTAATTTCACGGTAGCCAGGCGAATGATGGGACCAATAATACCATCGCTCTTATGGATATTGGGAAACGATTTTTAGAATTAAATTAATAAACGGGCTATAAACGTTTATGTTCAATTATTTTCGGTCGCCTTAGATACTATAACTTTTCTCCCTACAAAAACTGTTATTTTTCTCACTTCTTACTCTCGACTTTAATTCCAAACGTTTCGAATCAGCTGATGAAAAACCATAAAGTAACCGAATAACGATATAAAACCTAATTAATGACGTCATAAACTTGTTTTCTTGATCCTGCAACTTAAAATAATTTCGTACATAAACCCGAAATATTGGTTAAAAAAAAAAAAACGAATAAGGTAGTCATTAACAAAAAAATTATATATATTATTTCCGTCGGCCTTAAAAATCGAAAGTTATTTTTACAGTAAGCACCGCGAGTACTTCATTTTGCCTATCATCTTAATAGCTGGCGTACATATCAAAAATGACATCTACGAGCAATAAGACTGCAGTTAAACCAAATTCCAACAGATAAATGAAGTTTCAATCAAAAGATCTAGCAGATGCCAGAGGCGGAACTGCCTGAAATATGAGTGACGACCATTCAGTCACTTCAAAAAATTATAACAAATGATCGATAAAGTGATCCGCTGTGACTTTTTTTTTTTTTTATTGCATTTAACTTTTCCCCTCCTTTTTTTCCCTTTAAGCTCGCGTGCGACATCCCGCGAGACAGTTCCTTTCTAAATTTAAAAAAATATAAAATAAAATATTTGGCAGAGGGTCATTATTTTGGATACAGGCCAGAAGGCCCATCGAAATTTGGCAAGACACTGCCAATGTTGTAAATACTTAAACCTCTCATTGTTATGCGAATCCTATACACCTTCCGAATTTACTTATCTGTTTCCGATTTCGAAGCAATTTTAAAAAAAAAAATCCAAAAGGGATTTTTGGAAATTTCTATAATTTTTTTAAGCCAAATTACAACACCATAAAATATTATAAATAGATTAATTTTCTGTTTGAATTTCGAATTGCTTATTCCAATTTCATGTGTGACAAAACATATTCCATTTTCATTTTCCGCGGATTACAATTAATCTCAAATAAAAGTAAAATCATAAAAAAAAAAAAAAAAATTTAATAATTTCAATCATTTCGATTTCATTCACTAAGGTGAATTAAACGCTGCGTTACTCAGCGCCGGTGTTATTAATTAAAATCAGCTGAGCGATTGTAAATCTTGCCGGGAAACAGCGGTTTAGCAACACCTCCTCTTAGTTCCCAGCGGTTTAAATTTAGGACATTTTGTTCTCTTCGAAAAAAAAAAAAGAAAAAAAATAATAATATTTTTTTTTGTTTTTTGTTTTTTTTTTTTGGTGTATGTGTGATTGTGAATGCGTGATAATTAGTGCGTGCATTTCAAATTATTTTCTGACGAGAGGATTTAAAATTTTTTGAGTATGTTTACCTTGTTAATATAATAATTGTTTGTGCTCAGTATGCATTTTACCATCGTTAATTAGTTAATTAATAATTAATCAGTTAAAAATATCGAATATCCAATCGGCTGTCATCGCTTTTAAAATGTAATGAATGGGGATATTTAAAATGGTGATGCACATGAATAATAGTTCCGTGATAAAAAAATTGTGTTGCAATTTTTTTTTTTTTAAATTCTGACTTATTTGCCATCTAAATGATTTCAGAGAAAAAAAAATACCGATTAGCGCCTTTTTTGGCTTAAAATATGTAAAGCAACGATATACCGGTGTATGGCAAAAAACTGTATATTTTCAGGAATTTTTCTGAACAAAATTTTTGGAATGTGTAGGAAAAAAAATACCATTAACAAACTTTCTAATCTTTTTTTGGCCAACAACCTTTTTTTTTTTTTCTTTCTTTGTTTTTATGAAAAAATTGGTTTAATTTAATTTTATGATAATTCACTTTTCAATCGATATATCGATAGGTCAATATTTTTATATACAAATATCAATATACTATATCGATAACTTTTTTCGATTTATCGACAACGCTAAAATTTTTTAGGCATTCAGCGAGCATAATTAAGTAAAAAAAAAAAAAAAAAGAGACTCTTAAAAATGAAAATTTTTAAAAATCAGGGACTTGCACAAGCCATTATTAGAAAAACGTGCCTTTTAGGAAAAATATTGACGGATTTGCATCCCTGTAAAACACATAGACTTTCAATCGCCCTCAGGAAAGAAAACGGCTAATGGGAAAACAAAAATGTCTTGTGACATATTTCTTAAAAAAATCATTTGAAAACAAGAGAAATATCTTGTCCAGGAACCACCTGTCCGTTGTCATGAATCATTTTTGTTTTGCTATGAAACATTTCGCTTTTGTTCTTGTTCAAGATATCAAGGTGCACGGAGTGCACCCAGCCAAGTTTATTTTCCCTTTTCTTGTTCAAGATATCAAGGTGGCGGAGTGCACCCCGCCAAGTTTTTTTCCCATTTCTGAGTGCGACACTAATTTTTAATTTCTTTATTTTTTTTAGTATGTATAAAAAAACGAAACGAAATTAAGCGACATGTTTCCACTGAAATATTTAAAAGATTACGAAATTTTACGAAAATGTACATGATGGACAAGATAACTCGTGAAGAATATGAAAGTAACCGTACTTCATCATTTGGCCAAGTACATCACCACCTACCACTTCCTCTCGTGTTTTGTGGTGTACCTAGTGGTGGAAGTAGATGCAAGATCGGAAATCAGAACCAAGCAATTGTTGCAAAACATCAGGACACATTTAGCTCAACAAGTAGATGAAGTGTTGAAGGAGAAAGAATGCGACACGGGCCTGACTTTATGCGACCCCTCCAAAAGCAAGGAGGAAGAACCGGAAGATGATGACGACGACATGCCACCGCCCCCGAAGGTCAGAGGCCATCATAAGCCTTTGATCAAGGTCAACCCTAAAGATGTTATTCAGACTATGATACATAAAGCTCACAAGCCATTGATTAAGAAAATAGATAAAGATTCAGAACCTGTCGAGAAGGAAATACAGAAAGCGAAGAAAGGAAAGCAAGCAGGAAGTGACGAGGACGATGAGGAGGACGAGGGCGAAGACGATAAGAAAGTTAAAAAAGCTAAACCTACGGTGAAGCTAAAGAAGCCTGAAAAGAAAAAAGAAGAAAGGAAAGGTATCGAATTCCCGGACGATATTCCTGTTTTTGCTCCGACAACTAATATCGTGAAATCGCCTCTATGCAGAAAGCATAGCAGGGTGTATGTAAGACAGCTGAAGAGATACAAGATGTGGGCTTTGATGAGTAAGTTAGTTAACAAAAATTAATTAACTCCCAATTTTTTTTATCGTTATTTGTTTAATTTCCGCAGTGTACGACGCATCCGCAAAACTTCCGTCTGGAATACTTCAAGGGAATATAAATCAGTACGGAGATTTTGATGAATGCCTTGCCATCAACGCCGTCTATAAAAACCCAAAGAAAAAATCGGAAGAAAACTCTGGGATCCAAGGGAAATACTGCCTTGCCAATATCGATGTAACTGCCACAAATGATAACATCGGGTTGCAACAAGCTGTTTACAGATCTCAGTCCTTCGCTTTCGTCAGGAGTAAAGCCGATGATGTAAATAAACCGAAGCCGAAAAGCTTTGCCGCCAGGGGCGCTAAATGTCAATGATCAAACGTCCAGCGTTAGACTGATAAGTGGACATTCAGCGCTCCTGGTGGAAGGGTTTTACAGCTGAAGAACTCACATCTCACGGCTCTAATTGATTTTCTGATCAAATATTTCAGCCGGGTCATTTCATTCCAAGATTTTCAACGATTAACTGGGGCCTTTGTCTTCCTTCAAGTTGTCCAGCAAAAGACATTGAAAGATCATTAGCATTAAGTTTGGCTGATTATAATGAAACGTCAGGCTTGCAGTTCGACGTGAAGGTAGACAAAGACAATTGCGTTACAAAAGACGATGTGGGGTTTTATTTCAGCTTCATGACTCTTCTTACCCTGTAAGTATTCTCATTCGGCAGCCAACAGGATGACAAAATTTTAATGTAAACAATTTTTTTTCTTTTTTCACAGCCTCTTTTACGCTTCCGTGTTTGGAACAGTCGGGTACGCCACATACAAGGATATTTTTCCACAAGAATACGAGGTCCTTGAAGAGCCTGTAGACGAAGAGCCGAAAGAAGAAGAATCGAAAGAGGAAGCGAAGGAAGATGCAAAAGAAACAGCAGCCAAATCTGACGAAAAAGAAGATGAAAAAAAAGAAGAGGGAGAGGAGAAAAAAGAAGAAGCTGCGGTAAAAGAAAAAAAAATTTCCGTATGGGTGTCATTAGCTAAACGATTCGTCTTGAAAGGTTTGATTTAAAATTAGTATATTATTGCTGGAAGAAAAATTCGCAGAATGTCGATAAATTTTTTTTTTCAGGGAAACTGAAGAAAATCGTAATGGCTTTTTCGTTGAAACGAAATGTGGAAAAGCTACTTCGGGATTCTGAAAATGAAGATGACATTACTTGCATTCATGGGATCAAAGCTTTGTTTACCATAATGTTATATTTCGCTCATAAGACAATTCCTTTAGCTCTAACTCCATTTAACAACAGGATAGTGTTAACTCAAGTAAGTGTTTATGTGATTGAGGAATGCAAAGTAGATTGGGACATGTCTGAACATTATCCGAAAAATAATGTCAAAAAAATTTGCAGTCGAAAAACGTCATTTCCCGGGTTCGTATTTAATTCAAACAAGTTGAAACTTGTTCTAAAATCACAAGAATACGTGAAGGAGCTCGTTAGATACATAAAATCGGTCGTCTTAAGCCGAATGGGCGTAGAGTTGGCACAGGTCCTCTGTTTTTAATTTATGTAAACAAACAAACAAACGAACGAACAAACAACAAACATTCAAATCCGGAATCGATGTCAAGAAATAACCTGTCCGTTGCCATAAAGCATTTTTGATTTGCTATGAAACATTCCGGTTTTTTTGCAAGACAAAACTTGTTCGAAACATTTCACTTTTCTGTGTGCAACGATCCTGCATCAGTACTTGGGAGAAAAATATTTCCAAAAATTGTGGTGCCTAAAAAAAAAGCAACGACCATCAAACTATTTATCAAAAACCTTTACTTCTACAACTTCTTTCCAGATTTCAAATGAAGCTACAAGCGTCCTTCTGAGAGCTTCAATCATTTACACGGACAGCTTTTTATTAATCAGCGGCATTCTAACGTCCTACAACCTCTGCAGAGAGATTTCGGAAAAAGGAAAAATTTCTTGGGTGAAAAGGACAATAGCCAGATTTATTCGACTGACGCCTGCATTATTGGCCGTCCTTTTATTTTACGCTTACGTTTTTGATCATTTAGGATCCGGTCCACTTTGGGGGGTTGTAGCCACGAAAAATGCTCATATATGCCAAGAACACTGGTGGAAGAATATATTTTATATTCAAAATTTTTCGCATTTGAAAAAATGGTAAGGGATCCTACTCATTCCAATTTCTCCCCTGCTCTCTTTCCGTTTCATTTATTTATTTCTTCATTTTTTTTTCAGTGTGCTCCACAAACTCATCAACTAGCCTTAGATATGCAGCTTTCCTTGCTTTCCCCGCTAATGATTTATTTATTGCATCGATACGACAAAATCGGGTTCGGAGCTCTCCAAGCAGTTTTCCTGCTGTCCTCAATCATGAGATATATCTCCACGTCAAATAATAACTTATCTTTAATTATTTATCACGGGATGCCGTAAGTTTTACGCGTAAAAAATTTCCAAAAATTAACAAATCCCGATTCTATTAATGTTGCTTTCCTTTTTTTTTAGAGTTTCTCAACTTTACAGAACTGCCAACGTCCTATACAGTCAGACACTCCACAGAGCAAGTCCCTACATCCTAGGTGTAATAATCGGTTATTACCTTAAAAAATTCGGTAAATCGTTTGATTTCCCAAAACCAGTCATCGCCATCGGTTGGATAGCGGCATTTTGTTTTGGATTTTTATCCATCGTCAGCCCTTCTCATTTAGCGGATCGAAGCTATCAATACGATGTAGATGAAGCTGCAAAATATGCTGCTTTATCTCCGATTGCTTGGGCCATCGCTCTCGGATGGGCTATAGTGGCCTGCCATTTAGGGTTCGGAGGAAGAATGAACGAGATACTGTGCAATAAGGGGCTTCTGGTATTCAGCCGAATTTCTTATTCGGTTTATCTCACTCAGTTTTTGGTATTTTTCTATAGGGTCGGGGTGAAAAGGATACCGGAAACTTTTACGCTTAGCGGCAGTGTTCGTATTATTTAATTTCAGTCGTTTAGTTTCTTAATGTATTAACTAATAATGGCGTTTAAAAATTTCAGTTTAACATCACGGAATTCGCCATAGTCGTTGCAACATCCGTCATCGTTACCTTATTGTTTGATCTTCCGATGATGGAAATTAAATCTGTTATATTAGACAGAGGGTCTGGTTCATCAGAAGGTAAGTTAGCAAGGCCTTAAGAATAAGGTCGCATACAGAAAGAAATGGCTGTCTTGTCTGCTTATGCTCGCCTTACGAGCAAAAAAAAAGAAGAGACTTTAGGTTTTGGCCGTTCAATATTACGAAAGCATAATTTCGACAATTTTTGAACCCCTCTTTGCTAATATTTAGCTTATGGAGAAAATGGTTGACTCAGACTTTCTTTATCTAACGTGCTGACGTAATCTTTCAATAATCCCTACCTATGGAACTCCTTTTGGTTCATTTTTGTACGAGTTTTAACTTGCTCGTAATAAATTTCAACCTACTAAAAATGAAGTAAAAACTTGTCCGTGCAAGTTTCAGTTTGTTTCTAATAAATTTTAACTTACTAAAAGTTAAGTAAGAACTTGATCGTGCAAGTTTCTACTTGTTCATGCAAGTTTCAATTTGTTTCTAATAAATCTCAACTTATTAAAAAGTCAGGTAAAAACTTGTTCTTACAAGTTTCAGCATGTTCGTGCAAGTTTCGACATGTTCGTAATAGATTTCAACTTACTAAAAATTAAGCAAAAACTTGTTCGTGCAAGTTTGAATTTAGTTGTAATAAATTTCAACTCAATAAAAGTTAAATAACAAATTGTTCGCACAAGTTCCAACTTGTTCGTACAAGTTCGTAATAGATTTCAACTTACTAAAAATTAAGCAAAAACGTGTTCGTGAAAGTTTCCGTTTGCTGCTAATAAATTTCAACTTACTAAAAGTCAAGTAAGAACTTGTTCCTGCAAGTTTCAACTTGCTTGTAATAGATTTCAACTTACTAAAAATTAAGCAAAAACTTGTTCGTGCAAGTTTCAATTTGTTTCTAATCAATTTTAACTTACTAAAAGTTAAATAAAAACTTGTTCGTGCAAGTTCAAACTTGTTTGTAATAAACCCGAACGGAAAATTAATTTAAAACTTTGCGACCAAACATGTTTTTGGATCCGTTTTCTAGTCGCTCAAATATTTTAGACTAGTAGAAACTTGCAATAAAAGTTCTGGAATAAACCAAAGGAGTTCACAGATATTTAAAATTTTGCATTTTTTTGCTAGTAATTCGAGTATTGGACAAAATATTCTTTTCATCACTCAGTGCAGAAAACTTATTTTTCCGCACTAGTGCGTTTTAGAAAAACCTTTATTGCGCTGTGCTTTGTGATGAAAAGTAGCTTACAACACAAGAACTGCAAAAGAATTACCCGTCGAGACCTTTTTAGAGCCCTCGCCTTCGGCTCGGGCCTCAAAATCGGCCTCGACGGACAATTTTTTCTTTTGCAGCTCTTGTGTTGTAATATACTATTCCAGTGTTCACAGAAGCTTAATCGTAAAGCCGTTCAATAAAGAAAGATTATCCATTGCAGAACAATCTAAAGAAACTGAAGAACAACAGGAAGGCGAGGAAGCCCCCGAACTTCAGGAAGGAGAAGAAGAGATTAATCCGGAAGATTTAGAAGTAGAAAAAATACTTGAAGACGTAGAGTATCTTCCTGACGAAGAAGAAATTGAAATAGAAGAAATCGATGATTACGAAGACGAAGAATACGAAGAGCAACCTTTGCGAAGATCGAGTCGGGTCCGTTTTGACGATGATGTCGAAGACATAAAAGTTTGGAAAGACGAAAACCCTAACAAGGAAAACGCGGAAGTAAAAATTGAAGAGATCGAAGATTTCTGGGGAAAGGACGAAGACTAAAAAACCAAAAAAAAAAAAAAAAAAAAAAAATTACAAATGAACTCTCGTCATACATTCGGGATGTTTCATTGACACTGTTCGTCATATTCCCGTTAATGTCAGCCTATATTTGTTGAGTTGGTAATAATGTAATATATTGTCTTGTAAATTTGCACCTTCTAATCTGTAAAATAAAACCAAAATGATTTTTAGGCGAAAAAATGTGTCGTAACATTACCCGAGCTTTTCCTTGTTCTATCGAAACATTTGTCATAACTCACTTGATCGTCCTTGAAATAATTAATATGTAAATCAGTAGTTTTCAAGTTGCATTGTTTTTATTGTGGTAACGGATTGCAATATTGACCGAGGCATTGTAAATAGGCTTATATCTTCATAAAGAAGAATATTTACGGTTATTAATAAATTAAGATTCAGCTAAAATAGTATTGGGGTAAAGTAGTTGATTCCACTATTTTCCAGCAATCTCCTCGTTCTGTCTGGCATGAAACTCGTTTCGGAAAGAAGGTCCAGACCGCCCTTCGTAAAGTTACTTCATTCAAACTTAGCTTAACCTATTTAGCATAATTAGGTTGAACAACCGAAACGATTGCAAACTCCTATAAAATATGGTCACCGCACTGGCATGAAAGTAGTCGTTCGGTAAAGTCTCCTGATGGAAACGGTTTTTTGGATTTTCGGTCTTGTACAGTTAACCTCGGTTTTTTCGATCAGCATCAGCAACGAAACTTTATCGAATCAAAATGGCGAGTTGGTTCATGTTACTCATGGTTTTGGACATGACGGAAAATTAGCTGCTGCGAAAAAAATTGAAGAGGCTTTTAACGAAATTTCAAGCAAATCTTTTTTCATAACGGGGATAAGTGGCGGAAGCGGAAAATGCGAAGAGCATACGAAAATTTTATACGAAAGGGCGAATCAATACGACGTATGGGCTTTAAAAAGTAAGTTAGGGGTGCGTTCACTTTTATGGGCTGATTTACTTTTTTAAAAAAAATTGAAAATATTTTTAGTACTTGACTCGTCAGCCAAAATTCCGTCTGGTGTCTTAAACGGAAACTTAAATCAATTAGGAGATTTCGATCAATGTCTGTCATCTTCCGGAAAATATAAAAAAGAAATTATTCGTGGGAAATATTGTTTAGCTACTGTTGATATAAAAATCCAAGGAAACGACTCAAGTGAAATACTTTTGGATGATTTGATACATGCTCGGAGAATATTTACAAATGAATTATCAGACGTAAGTAGCAGATTTTTTTTCAAGTGCTCATAAGAATTTGCAAACCGTTCCCGACCATTTTTCCTAAAAAAATAAATTTCTAATCCATTTTTCCTAAAAAAATAAATTCCTAATCCATTTTGCCTAAAAAAAAAATGAATTCCTAATTTATTTTTCCTAAGAATTTTGGTTCCTAAATTTTTTTCCCTAACCATTTTTTCCAAATTTTCAATTTTCCAAAAATCTTTTGATTCCTAAAATAAAATTTCCTAAATCGAATATGAAGACTCCTCGGGAATAAACAAAGCAGAGCATGTTGTAACATAAGAACTGGGTGACATTTATGTCACCTAGTGCCCAAAATTTGTAACCCAGAGAGAGAAAATTCGATCGACTAGGTGACAAGAAAGAAATTTTCTAGAAACTTATTTTAAGCTTGAGAAATTGTTTTTAATTTTTTTCCCTGGGATATTTTGAAAAAGATTTGTCTGGTCCATTGAATGCTGGTTGTAAAAATAACAATGTTTAAAAATAACCTTCCAAGAAATTTTTGCATTGTTTTTTGAATACTTTTTTTCATTAAGAAAGGATACCCGAAGGTATCTCTTTAATCCGGTCAAAGACTTCTGCAAACTTTTTTTTTTATTCTCTTCTCCTTTTCTATTCGGTAAAAATTGTTTTCTCTGATTTGCAACTTTCTTCATTAGGCACGTTTTTCCTTCAGCTGCCTGCTTTTGGTCTTTTTATCAGGTAGTGACGTTTTCAAAGCAAAGTTCAAATACCTCTTTCCTTTCCAGTTTTCAAGACTGTACCTGCTTCTGCTTCTGATTCTCTCTTTCCTCTCCGCCCCAAAATTTAAAGTTCATTCAAGGTCAAAAAAAAAAAAAAAAAAATTGGTAGTCTTCTAATTTTGAATTTTTAAAATTGAAAATTTTTTACACGATGACGGGGGGGGGGGGGGGGGTGGCGGCCCGCCGCCTAATACCCTTGGTCTTTTGTCACCTACAGAAACTTTCTTACAACATGCTCTGAAACAAAGATGTCCACGGCGTTTGCGTTGGACATCTTTGTTTATTCCCGAGGAGTCTTCATATTTTTTCCTAATTTTTTTAATCCCTAAAGGGATTTTAGGAAATTTATTTTCAAGTGCTAAAATGAATTGCAAATCGTTCCCGACCATTTTTCCTAAAGTAAATAAATTCACAATCTATTTTTTCTAAAGTAAGTAAATTCCTAATCCATTTTTCCGAAAAAAATAAATTCCTAATCCATTTTTCCGTAAAAAATAAATTCCTAATCCATTTGTTCTAAAAAAAGAAATTCCTAATCCATTTGTCCTAAAAAAAGAAATTCCTAATCCATTTTTCCTAAAAAAAGAAATTCCTAATCCATTTTTCCTAAAAAAAGAAATTCCTAATCCATTTTTCCGTAAAAAATAAATTCCTAATCCATTTGTTCTAAAAAAAGAAATTCCTAATCCATTTGTCCTAAAAAAAGAAATTCCTAATCCATTTGTCCTAAAAAAAGAAATTCCTAATCCATTTTTCCTAAAAAAAGAAATCCTAATCCATTTTTCCTAAAAATTTGGTTCCTAAATTTTTTTCCTAACCATTTTTTTTCCTAATTTTCAATTTTCCAAAAATCGTTTGATTCCTAAAATAAAATTTGCTACATCGGATATTTTTTCCTAATTTTTTAATCCCTAAAGGGATTTTAGGAATTTTATTTTAGGGATTTTAAGAAATTTTATTTTAGGAACTTAAATTTTTAGAAAAAATGTGTTAGGAATTTATTTATTCATTTATTTATTTATTTATTTTTTATGAAATTTTATTTTACGGATTTTAAGAAATTTTAATTTAGAAACTAAAATTTTTAGAAAAAATATAAGGAATTTATTTTTTTAGGAAAAATGGTAGGGAATCTTGCAAACTTATAGAATGTTGTAATTATTTTTTTCACAGCCAGGACACAGAATACCAAAATTAGAAACTTTCAATTGGGGTGTTTGCATCCCAGATTCATGCAGCAACAAACATTTAGAATCAGCTTTAAACCAGCAACTACAGTCGCTTACGTTTCGGAATAAAATTACTTTTCATGTTGCTGTAGATGAAGAACTATGCTATGTTAACAACAGCAAACCGTTTACAACAGCCAATTATTTATCAGCGTAAGTTATTATACATCATGTTTTTATATTTTATACCGCGTCCTAAGGTTGCTTATAACAGTTCAGGATAAATTTAAACTTAAAAAATTTGTACGACAGAACATACAGAGCTGTATATGGCGTTACATGGCAATGAGTCATCGACAAGACACCTGACCTCTGACGTACGGACTTCCGTTCGTCGGAGGTGAACTAATGCAACTCCATCGTAAATATAATTGGAGTTGGTCTGTTTCGACTTTTCGTGGAAGTGTCACGTGATCTCAAGTTTACGGCAACATGAGCGTGTAAACTTGCAGTCGCATGATCACATGATTTTCATAAACGCTCGAAACAGACTATCTCCGATCATATTTACGATGGAGATACGTTAGTTCACCTCCGACGCACGGAGTTATTCTCCTCAATTTTTTTTAACTTTTAATTTTCATTTTTTCAAAGATTTTTTTTCTTGGCTATAATCGCAATTGTGATATGGGGTACTTTACTAGACGGAAAAGAAAATCCAACGGAATCTCGATTGATGAATTATATTACATGCTTTTCGCTAAAACGAAATTTAACGTCATTACTAAGCACGGACAGTTCCAATGACGACATTCCTGTGATTCATGGCGCTAGATTTTTAAACGCTATCGCACTGCTGTTGTCTCATAAACAAATGGCTATGATGTTTAACCCGTTTATGAACAGAACCGACATGTCCGAGGTAAATTTTCAAAGTTAATATATCCACTCGGATTAAAATAAATTTTACGTCATTATTTTTCCCCCCTCAGTTTTTCGGGAAAGCCTGGTCCATGATCGGAAGATCTGCTATTATCTACACGGATACATTCATCATGATGAGCGGATTTTTAGTCTCTTATTCCATGATCAAAGAATTCGATTTCAAAAGGAAAATAAACATTAAAGAAAAAGTTTTATCGAGATACATAAGGTTTGTTACGTGGTAAATCTGATTAGTAATTTTTAGCTTAAAAAATGTATCCTTTGCGCCGAATTTTTTTTGTAGATTTACGCCGAATTTATTAGCCATAATCCTGTTCAGTACCTATATTCTGGAACATTTGGGAAACGGGCCACAATGGGGACTTGTAGTGGACAGATATTCAAATTTATGTAAAAAATACATGTGGAGAAATTTTCTGTACATTCATAATTATTTTGGGTTTGAAAATATGGTAAGTTGAAAATTAAATTAATTTGAAATGAATTAAAAGGATTAAGTTGGAACTTGCACGAACAAGTTTTTACTTAATTTTTAGTAAAATGAAATTTATTACGGACAATGGAATTTATTTATTTCCCAAAATTTTCCACAATTAAATTTATACCACATTTTTCTGTTTTAGTGTCTGACCCACACTCATCAGTTAGGCATTGACATGCAGTTGTTTTTAATGTCACCGCTTTTCGTATATATTTTATGGAAAAACCCCAGAAGGGCTTTGATCTCATTATCAGCACTAGCACTAGCTTCGACAGTGCTTCGATATGTCGTTACATACCAAAACAGCATCAGTACATTAATTCATTATGGAATTCCGTAAGATTATTTTTAAAAAATTTAAAAACTTCCTATTTTTTTTTACACTTTTTTAATTTTTTTTTCAGAGTTGAACGACTTTGGAAAACCGCTAATTTATCCTACATTTTGCCTACCCATCGCCTTACTGCTTATTTAGCGGGTGTGATGTTTGGCTATTTTATAAGACGTGGAGGGAATCAACTGACTTTCACAAAATTTCAAGTTTTTGTAGGCTGGAGCATCTCGATTTCAGCCGGGCTTTTAGCCATGTTTGGACCTTATCATATGGCTTACAAAAATTATGTTTACAACCCCACAGACGCAGCACTTTACAATGCTTTTGCTCCGATTTTGTGGGCTATATTTTTAGGTTGGGCAACTTTAGCATGCATTAACGGTTACGGAGGTTTCCTTAGCGACTTCCTTAGTTGGAAATATTTCCAAGTTTTTACGAAAATTTCTTACGCTTTGTATTTGACCCAATTTCCTGTATACTTTTACAATGTTGGGAGTAATCGTTCCGTCCTATATTACAAAGGATTTCATTCTTTAGTAAGTAAACACATACATTTTTTTTTTCATTAATTTACTGAAAATTGAGTTTTATTTTTATTTTTTTCTTGCAGTTTGACACTACAGAACAGTGTGTTATATTTGGTTCCTCGATTTTACTGACTCTTTTCTTCGACCTTCCCTTTCAAAACCTGAGAAGAATGAGTTTGAAGAAGCCCATCACGAAAAAGGAAAAGCAGGAAGATAATCTGGTAATGGACCAACTCAAAAATGGAAAATATAATACAACAGAAGTGATCGATTTTATTGCAAAAAGAAACCGCTTTTTGGGTTAAAAATTTTTTCCTTTTGCAAAAACAGGGAATCAAAACCATAATTTTATAATACTCACTGGAAAAATAAATTTTTTTTTAACATAAAATATGACATTATTAAATATTTTTTAAAGCTCAAATTTTCCTTACTTATTGTCTCATCGAACAAAACTTTCATTTTTAACAGCAGAAGGCACGTGTAATCTACGCGTACTTAACACGTTTTCCATCGATCTTCAGCAACTCTTCTGAACGAAAAGTGTACAAAAGAGTGACTTTATTCTAGATTTATAAAAACGGATTATGCTCTTACAATATATACGGTTCATATAGAATAATTATAGCTTCGGCCAAAGTTCAAGATAAAATTATTCAAGTCTCCAGAACATAAACCATATGTTAAAAGAAAATGAAAGGAGCCAAAATTTAAAAAAATTTAAAAGAACTTACCCAGTTCTTCAAAAAAGCAAAGCGTCAACGGATGCTGGACGGCTTGGTGTCCCGACCTTTCCAACCATCCCCCAGGACTATGCCATTTTGCTCCAGTAAGGCTTCAGACGGTGTAAAATCCGAGTGGGCCATTATGCTTCATTCTAGGGGTTGCATCATATACGAAACACTCCGGACTAAGTCGAAAGACGAGTATTTATTTAAAATATAAAATAAAATAAAAAACGAAGAGCGCACTTTTAATTCCCTAACCTACTGAACCGAACCGAACCGAACAAAGGCTCTACCGAGCGACGGTGGCCAACGAAGCTATTGTTACGAAAAAAACGAACCCGAGCGAACCGGCCGCGTTAACGAACCGATCAACCCCTAATCAATCAGCACCTGAAATATCTAAAGAGACAAAAAATTTTTCAGAATGGATCTATCTTCTTTTTTGCTATTTAATTTAGAACTTTTTAAACTAATGTAATTTCAAAAAAATGTAAGAAATATCTAACCAATTAATTTTGTACCTCAGTGCAAAACTAAAGCAAATCGTTTCACAAATTGTTACATCTTACTGCAAACCGACTTCGGAAAGCAAGCACAGTTTCAAGGTTGGCAACGCTAATTAGTGTCTTCTGCAAGTTGATTTTCTCCTTTATTTTAAAATGAACGACCAGCAGTTAAAAAAAACTGTATTACCAACGCTTAAAAGTATAAAAACTTTGTAAAGTCGCGTTTGAAGTAAAAAGTTTCAATTTGTGAAATGACTTCGTCTAATTCTGCACTGAGGTACAAAATCGACTAATTTACTAACTAGCAGAAAATAATGACGACATGCTTAAACAAGTGCAACTGCTAGCGACAAAAAACTCCGAAAAAACTACCAAAAAAGTCAATAAAACCGTACAAAATTTTCGATAGTCATTTGCATTTCTTCGACCTAATTTTTTTTTTTTTGATAGTAATTGGGATAAAATTTGCAAACGGAATACATACCGGTACTAAAATACACTCGTTTTAGTAAAAGCTGGAAAGTTAGATTATGCCAAGCATGAAGAAATCAAGAATCGGATTTCTGGTACCGTAGGTCGACCTGGAAGTGTACACCGCAAGGCGTTAGAAGAAAACGATAGTCGTCCAAAAATGATTCCATCACTGCTGCTGTAAGAAGTCGCTAAAAAATAAAATTTATATCATTTAAATGTTTAAATTTTAAGAAAGTATCCGTGCTTTGTTCCCAGTTTAGAAGTTTCTCCGGTAGCTTAGTTAAATTAGATCCGAATCCCTGAAAGGAAAAACGAGGAACAAAGAAAAAACGATAGCGGTATTTTTGAGCATTGGTAGCGGGAAAACATTCGCCCATCCTCATTCTTCACGGAGTTATCCAAAATTTAAAATTTTATCTGAAAAAAAAATTACAAGAGCTATTTAAGTGATGGTAGAAGTCTAAAAAATCCAAACAAATTGAATGTAAGAAACAATCAGTGAAGGCGATAAAATATCGATATTTTTCTTCAAAATTTAAGTTTAAAATTTAAGTTTTAAATTGGAGTCGAAATTTCGGCAATTCTGACGGTATTTAACCTACGAGTAAATAAAAATGACACGCGCTTATTACATGGGGCAGGGTAATCACTGACCAGTGATGATGGCTGAGCTAAACCACCGCCCTAGAACGCAGAACTGGGTAAAGGGTATACGAGAGACTCTCTTTTTCCTAGGAATAAGGGAATCGAAAAGTCTTTAATATTTCCGATCCCAAAGCAATAGCCAGTCATTAAAACCCTTCCGGTAACTTTTTAATATTTAGGAATCAAACTTTCGATTCTGAATAAAAAAATTCGGACTGAAATTTCTTTAGAATTCTCTTTGTAGCTTAAAGTTTTTAAGTGAGTCAGTTAAACATATATCTCACTCTTAAACTGTTTTATCTTCATTTGCATATGAAAGACTGGAAAGAAGTGGATGCACGCTAAAACTGAAAAATTGTGCCCTTGATGTCTTTTTAGAGGTTTTGCATTCCCCCCTAAGATTAAAAATTTTGAATTCTTAGTTTTTAAACACCTTATAGTATTTTACATTTTTTTTTTCTTTCGAAGTTTCTAATTAATGCAAATATATAATTTTTTTATATTTCTAAAATTAGTTTAAATCTTCAGATAATAAATGCCAGGTGAAAATCAATTCAAATATATCTTGAAATATATTAGAGCAATAAACGAATTCGTATTTCATCTCTTCTGTTGCGATTGCTTCTCCGGTCTTGTAACCATCCCAATTGAAGATAAAAAATGAAAAAGAAAACTCCACTCCGGTCGTTGAAAACTTTTAGTCGAAGGTCTGGCGCCGATTTGATTTTTTTTTTTTTTTTACTTTTTTAGTAGCTAAAACAAAAGAGAGTAAATCAAGAGGATAGGTTTTACAATAATATGCTTTTGGGCTTCTAATGCTATATATTCACAAAATACTTATTTCATTTGTAAAATTCAATTCAAAAATAGTAAACGGTTTTAAAAACAATTTTATAAGACACAATAAATAAAATGCAATAATTAGAAACTTCAGAAATACCAAAATCTATCTTAGATTGTAAATTTGGACTGACAGGTCTGTCTCAGTTCAAAAACATTTTTGGCTTCTCTATGTAAGTTTTCAAATGAATACTTAATGAATTTCACTGAAAACTGTACTGATGAATTTTTGAAGGTTTGACCCCCCCCTTTCAATTAGAGATTTTTAATTCTTAATTCCTAAAATTTGGTATAGTGGCACTCTTTTTCGGGCTTTCAAATTAATGCACTTAAATAATCTTTCAACATTATTCGCTTATAATAGAACCCGGACGATATTAATACATGGTCTCTTCAAATTTCATCAAGGCGATAAGCTATTTCGTACCCTCATCGCGTCTTCTGGTTGTGGTTGCGGCTTGTTACAGTTGCCAATTGAATCCAAAGACATCCATTAACGCTGGGCATTGCAAAGTCTTGGCGGAAGATCCGGCTCAGATTTTGTTTTTTTAAGTAGCTAAAACAATCAATAGTCAATCAAGAGAATAGGTTTTACAATAAGAACAAGTTTTGGGCATTTTATTAGCATATATTTATGAAATAATTATACAATTTTCAAAGTATTTTAAAATATACTATATAAGTGCATTAATCCAAAAGCTCCGAAAATATAAATGATTTAAACCCCCAAAAAAATGATTTAAATAACGACTGAAAAACTAAGAATTCATTTCAAAGCTCGTAAAAAACCTCTAGCACAAGGTTTTAAAGCAACCAAAACAATCAATTTATACTTGCCTAAATCTCCCGAGGAATTTTCAATCATTCAACAATTTTATTTTCAAAAAAAAATTCCTAGTTTTGGAATCTTAATTGTTAGGCAAAATTTACTACCATAATATTGTATAAAAACTGATACCTGTTGTAAAATTTTGGCATAAAGAAACACTTGCAAAACAAAACATACTGTTAACATTTTGGGGGAAAAGTAAGCTTGCATAAGATATTTTGCACCAACAGTGCAAACTCTTCCGACTCCACTGAATGCTTTACATGTAAACTAAAACTAAATCATTTCCAAATTTTTCAATAAATCATGAGCAATTAAATAAATTTTGTGTAGTTTTTTTAAAACTTTGCAGGAAGTTTTTTCTTGGACCTGAACAAAGTTACAAAAATAGAAATTTGCTGTTCATTTTTTATTGCTTTAAATTGAAAGAACTCCACAAAATCTATTTTATAGCTCCAGCTTCTGCAATAATATACCAATCTCCATGTTTTGGAATCAAAGGTAACACTACATCAACCACTAAACGTAATTATGATCACTACTAGGCAACATAAAAATTAAGAAACATACATACGCTTTTTGACTCTTGCTTTTACTTTATAAAAATGAGTCGATAGTTATCAAGAACACAAATAACTGGAATGGTCTTACCGCATTTGCTGCAACGTCATCCACTGGCTGAGGTCCACCTAGGCTTTAACCCTTACTCGAAACAGCCTAAATTTTCAGAACACTGATAATCTGTAACAAAACAAATACAGAATATTAATTAATGAGCCAGTGATACCCGAAACCTAGGGGTTAAAGCACCAAAAGGTTTCCAAAAATTCAAACTTCAATATACTAGAATATAAAAATGCTTGATGTCCATAACTCTCACCTACATGTAACCTAAAATTCTCAAGCAACCAAAATCATCTTAAACTCATGTCTGTAATAATTAGGCCAAAAGGCTTCAGGGGGAATGCGAGTCTGAGTTAGCTCCCAATGACTTCTTTTATGAGCTTCCATTGAAAAAATAAAAAATGCAAAAAACTCACAATCCCTCTTATTCTGCTTAATATTTAACACCCATGTCAAAATTGTAAAAAAGGAATACCGACAAGGCACAATAACAACTTTTACATTTCGACTGCAATCCCTGAGTTGAGATGATTAATTTGACCATTTACTGTTTCACAACTAAAAGCTGCAAAAAAATGAATGTAAACATTATTTACTATATCTTGTAATAATATTATAAAATTTGATATTTAAAACTAGATTATAGTTGAGTGAACGATAATACAGCAGGTATTAATAAAAACTGACTTATATATCTCAGATGCCAATAAAAGAAGATGAACAAAATGTTATCAATCTCTGCACTACAAGGAATACAGATTCAACCAGCTGCTCTCTGAGCTGAAAGTACTCGAAAACAATCAACAGCAGCTTTTGAGTAATACAGTTGTTCCCAATAATGAATTGCTATCAGGTTTGCATGACTTATCAATTTCGATAGTTTGATGAGTTTTTAAGTACCTGAATTTGTGCAAAAGAATCAACTTTAACAACGATTTCACAGAGTCAAGAATCATCCAAGTCATAAGTATTCAGAACCAATAAAGATTATATCCATGGTTCATAAGGCGTAGAACACAATCCACCAGCATTTATTTCTTCATACACATTTAAAAATTGCTTATTAACCAAATAATAATTAACATAATTAATCAAAAAAATTAAAAGGTAATTGCTAATTTAATTTGAGGCATTTGACTTTGGTATCAAAAACATGTCACAAAAAGCTTACTGCTCCACCATACAATCGAAAAAAAAAAAAAATCCAGTAAAAAATGACTAACTTTATGAATTTACCAAACAATGTTTCATTCATTTTCGATTAATTGAACGTTATTTCATATTTTGAAACGTGATTTTGTACTTAAAATGTCCAAATTAAAATAAAAACATTGACACACTGAATCAAAACAAACCGACCGGCCGCCATATTGAATGACTGTTGAAAGAACGTTCACGAAACGAAACATGAAGGTGTGGGGTTTTTGATGATGCCTGCTCACAATAAACGCTCCAGCAGTGTTAAAAACGCACGGAAACAGAATGATATTTAATGGAACGTAAGACAAGCTTTTACATGATTTTTGCGAAGTTCTTGTTCATACCTAATTAATACATAAAACTAAATTCAGGGAGAAAAAAAAACAACGGGCGCAAGTATGCATCGAAAATTTATGCTAAAAAATACCAGGGGCACAACAACGCTATGGATCAGAAAAATACTGACTACAGAACGCAACTGGTGCACACCCATTGAAAAAACATAAAATGTTAAATATACAAACCCAACATTTTCAATAAATTTTTATTATTATATATTACTAGCATTATTGTGCAAAAATGGTCAGAGAAACATTTTACTTCATAAGTAATATGTCTCCAGGCTTTACAGTTGTCTATTGCATCCTTTCGTTTTAAAAATAAGAACATAAATTCTATAAAAAAAAAAAAAAATTAAACGAAGGCCAAACACACCTAGCTGCTTTCTTTCAGAAAGCACTTTACGTTACAAATGCTGCATAAAATATTTACTATAAAGGAATCATCAAAATGAATAAGTCAGGAAAACATACTATATACTGTATACCTATTTCATCCATTTATTATCTAGGATGAAATATCTCATTACAATCAAGAGATCAGGAAACTGTTGACTTCTACTTCATTGCACTGTTTGCAAGAAATTTTTAAAAATGTTGATTTTACCAACCTGTCATAACATTTAATCATAACATTTAAAATGCCCTTGAAATGGTCCCAACTTTCAAAACGTTTACCTATTTTACGGAAAGATAAATAAGAGTCCTTATTCCCTCATCAATTTTGAATTTTTTTAGACTAACCTTTCTTAAACTACTGCTAGGATAATCCTACCCAAATGCAATAAATAAAATTCGTCAGGTGGAATTCTGAGACCAAATAAATTTTTAATTGATTGAAAATTTCTAATTAAGTAAAGTATAAGGGCTAAAAAACTGCTCAAAACAACGAAATTATTATTTTTCAGACGCCCATTAGGCTGTCCTTGTCACCCCCGACTCAATATCAAAGCCATTTTACACATGCCGGCTTCAATTTGCGATAAAAAGGCAAACCACAATTAAAAATCAAATTCATACCTTAAATGAATACGGCTGAAACTTTTTCCATCTTCACAGCTATTATTCAACAACATCCCTGTCCATTAATTTAGTAATTCACTTATTTAATAACTCCTTCAAGACCATCAACCCTCGCCTAACAGAGCACTGACGCAACTAACAAGCGGAACCCTATTTACCAGACATTGGGTGAACGATTCTATCGCTCTGGACGCCATATTTAGTCCACCCATGTTATTGCCTTACGGAATTAAGAAGAGAGTAGGTGGGGAAAAATCAAACTGTCATAGTTTTTTGACCAAGGGAGTCTAGACTCGACCGACGCTCGCTTCAAAATAAATTTTGATTGTTTGTGATTCCTGGAATTGCTTCAAGGTCATGATTCGCCAGCTGCCTCTTCGCTTTGAGATTCGCAAACGCTCGTAGGATGTAATTGCAAACAAAAATACCAAACAGAGATTTCTGGTTGCAGACTATGACGCCATGACACATTATTGAACACATTTTGGAATAATTTAGAAACATTGGTTTTGCTGAAAACTGGGGGACGCCGAGCCTAACTTAATTTATTCCGGGCTTAAGCATTTAGTTTCAAAATAAAGTAATTCAGTTTTTTAATATTTCCTGTTTTTTTTTTTTTTAATAAATTTTGACTGTTTGGGAGGGGGAGTGATTAGAGAACTTTTCTGAATTTGGGGACGAAAATATTAACAGTTGATTTAGACAGTAGCTGAAGGACATCGAAATATCAAGTACAAACCTAGCCGACATGTTTGTAATGTTTTATTTATTCTCAAAAACGCTCCCTCACTCCCATAATGCTTTGCAGTTTGTTAACTGTGAATGAATAAACTCGAATAAGTAGAAGGCCTAAGAATCTTTTTAAAGCAAATATTCTTTCTTACAAAATGAAAATAACTGGAATATTTAAAAAATATGGCCGAACTCCTATCCATAGAAAACAGAACAACCGGTCTGGAGAAGCTCCAATTTTGACACCTTATGCCAATAGGAGAAATAAGCTTAAGCATTGAAGTCAAAATGTTTTTTTTTATCCTGTTTTAGTAATTTCATGTTAGTCGACTATATTTTTTGAATCAAGTAAGTTCCAAAAAATCGATTTACTGTATGCGGTGCGCTTTAACACCTTTCGTCTCCGACATTTATTCCAAAATATTCTGTATTCGCTTTTAAGTACCGGAAACATATTGTGCTCTATGTGGAATACTGAGAGGATTTTCTGGGTCCGATTTCATAAAAAAATTTTTAATGAATTTAATTAATTAATTTTATTTTCAAAATTGTTGCACAGTGTAATGCACTTCAAAGGTACAAAAAATGCTGATTCAGAATTAATACTGTATTTAAAAAATTATGGAAATCAAATCCAGTGATATCAGGAGAGACTTATATCGAGTAAGGCAGTTTATTAAAATTTTAAAAAAATTAATGTTTTAAAACCTTCGTCATCGATCATCATTATCGGCATAATTTACACTTATTGAAGACCAAAGCCTTATGACTGTATCAAAAATCTGTTTATTAGACGATTCTATATCTTCTAATTTTTTTTCTAAGTCTTCTATTTTATTATTACATTTTACCAAATCGGAACTTAGCTTTTCTATCAAGTCGCTATTATCGTTTTTCGTAGCTTCTTTATCTGCTAAAATCTGTTCCGCGTTTTTAGCTGCAAACGGATCTAAATAATAATCTGTAAGCTGGGACCAGCAATAAGTCGGACTTGAAGAATTCCCAATATTTTTATTTGCTTTCGGATCCGAAAATGCAATTCTGTACTTTTGATTTGGAAGAACGTAAATTTTTTTCTCGGGTAATAAATCAGGGAAGAAAACGATTTTCCTTGCGAAATAATCGAATATATCCCACGGGTTTTTGATTTCGTTCCCTTCGTCCGATCGACTCATGCAACTTGAACGGGAACGTTTGAACCCTGTGTCAGTCAACAACATTTTTTCGATGTAGGAAATCAGTTTGACGAGAGCTATGCAACGGAATAAGAAAGAATCATTTCGAATGGTTTGAGTATCGTCTACGGCCAAACCGTTAAGGAGATTGATTAAAACGATCGCGATCAAAAAGACGAAAAGAATAAAAATTAAGTGGCTTGTGCCTATGAACGTGAAAAAAGGGATGGATTCCCCGGCTTCGAATTCTCCAGTTAACATTACGACGGTTTTGAAAATAGAGGAACCCGGATTGTAAAATGCATTTCCCTCGCTGCACTCCTTATTGCAACCTCTGAATAAAGTGTAGAAAGTTAAAGCGAACGCGATGATTAAAATGGCGTACCAAGCTAAAAATTTCAAAAAATTAATGGACACCGTTTTAAACATTTCTATGTGCAGGGATTGCCCGGGGTGTTTCCCAATTAATAAAACCAACTCGCACCAGGATAATAAAATCGCCAAAGCGCAAAATTGAGGGCACCAAACCGCCAAACGATTAAATTGCGTGAACTCCCGACTGCAATCTTTGATGACGACCACGGCCGATATAAAAATAAGGAGAATTTCCAGCCAATTTTCTAAATCTTTGAAATATTTTTCGAAATTCACGACGACTTGAAATATTTCCCGGCAAACCAATATAATTATAAAAAAAATTAAAAGGACCCGGACGGTAATTACCACGGCGGAGTCGTCGATATCGGAATCCGTGCCAGAACTTTCAGAGACCACGTCCGGAGTGGCGGAAGTGCTTATGAACCCTCGGGGTAAATTCTCCGACGGCGGTTTTAATTCCGCCACTTTCTCGTCCGTCGTGTCTCCATCTTTGTTATGAACAGCTTTAACATTCTGAAGGACAGGATTTTGAACGACGGATGTGTTACCGTCGGTCACCTGTATCGCCCGATACCCGAACAAAATATAAGTGGTCAGCAACAGACAAAATAAAACGTAGAACAATAAATTTACGTAATAAAAAATTCGAATCCTTTGCCATTTCAACATGATGAAACTTGTCAAAACGGGATGCAACAGCAAATGCTTTAAATTCGGAGATTGACTCATGTAAAGCAAAGGAAAAGATTCTAAAAGCGGCTCCTGTTTTTCCACCGCGGTCGTCGTTTCCATTTCTTTATTGTCCGTCAGCAAAACTTTAACCTCGTCTTTTTCACTTGATTTTCTAATCCTTCTCGTTTTCGACAAGAAACCGTAATTAAAAACGATGGCACGATTTTCCGCGTCGATCTTGTCCGTGTTCTCCGCGTTTGTCGTTATGCAATTGTCCAAAAATTTCCCGAGCATCAACGAATTCATATGAGCCAAAGGGAGGTCTTTGAACTTGTTTCTGGTCCCTATGTAAGCTCCGTTCATTAGCAAATCGTTCACGCATTTCTCGTCCCCATATTTGACGGCGTAATGAAGCGGAGTGTTTCCTTTCACGTCTTGAGCGTTTATGTCCAAATTAACTTTTCCCTCCTTTATCCTCCTCAATAAAATTTCGAAGCATTCCGTATGACCGGGAGAATTTTTTACGTATTTCACAACCACGTGGAGAGGATTTTCTCCGTTGTTGTCGGGCGACAAATCCGGATTTTTTTCGAAAAGTTTCCTCAAAATGTTCGGATGGCCTCCCTGACAAGTCAAAATGGATGCGGACGACGTTCCCGCGGGATAATAATTGACGTCGACTTCGGAGTTCAAAAGCGTTTCCACAGCTTTTTCGTAGCCGTTGCTGCAGCAATACTGAAGGAACGTTTGCATTCCGTCCGTACAGGTCAGGAGGTGTTTTTCTGCTTTGTCCTTGATTTGTTCTTTAAATTTCTGGCAGAATCTGAAAAAATCAAAAAAATTCAATTAATAAAAGTTTCATTGCCTCGGACGAAAGCCGTTAAAAGCATTTAAGGGAATTGCTTTACGTCAAGACACGTGGCCCTGGGATGGCATGGCTTTTAAAAGGATTAAAAGCGAAATTGTTCAAATAAATGTAATGGATAGTCGTGGCTTAAGATATTTAGGAAATTCGATCCCTAAGGGATTGTTTTTATTTTGTAAAAAGAACGTGGGGAATTTTTATTGACAGATAATCAATAAGTCGGGTATAATTCAAGGAAATGTGGTAATCACGTGAAAATAAAAATTTTGCCTTTTGGCGAATTTTTTTTTCAGTAAGCTTTTAAGTTTTTTTTTTTTAAATGTCAAATGCGCGTAATAGCGAAGATTGGCCCTGGGATGTAAGCCGATCATGCTAATAATTCGTCACGAGACCCAATATTTTCTAAGTTTTACTCCGCTTTAATTTTTTTGACGAAGGACTACGTCTTATAGGGCTCGGTCCAGGGGAAATCTGTCTGTCTGTCTGTGTGTCAGTCTGTTCGCACCAAAAATTAATATTTAATTATTTTAATATTAAAATTTTAACTTTGAAAATTTTAAATAATATCTTGACTATTTTTTTTTTTTAACTTATGACCTTTTTTATTTAATAGTAAAATTAGACGACACGAACAAAAGCAAGGAATTAAAAAATTTCTTGTAAATTTTATTTAACTTTTTTTTTAATTTACGCTGTTTTTTTTTTAAGTAAAATTTACAAGAAATTTAAAGTTAAAATTTTATTTTAAAATTAGATCAGAAATGAAATGCAGGAAAAAAACTAGAATGTTATTTAGATTTTCCAAGTGTTTTTTTGCAACAAGCATTTTTAAAATAAAATTTTAACTTGAAATTCCTTGTAAATTTTAACTTTAAATTTCTTGTAAATTTTTTAAATATTAAAATTTTAACTTTGAAGATTTTAATTAAAATTTTTACTAAACTTTTTTAAACTTTTGACCTTTTTTATCAAAAATTTTAAGTTTTTTTCGTGCCAGGAAAAAAAAAATTATATTTTTATCAAAAAATTCAAATTTTTTGACCAAAAAGTTGCTAAAGCAAGGAGTTAAAAATTTCTTGAAATTTTATTTTACTATTTTTTTAATTTTCGCCGTTTTTTTGAAATTTTGAAATTTGGTTTTCAGTACTATTTTGTACTCGTTTAGAACCGTTTAGTACCAGGAAAATAAAGTTTTGTACCATTTATTTTCCTGGAGAAAAATAAATTTTCATCCAGGAAAATTTCATTTTCGTTTTCGTTTTCGTTTTCGTTTCAGTTTCAAATTTCGTTTTCATTTTTGTTTTTCTCGAGGATAATGAAAGGTACAAAATTTTATTTTCCTGGTACTAAACGGCACTAAACGAGTACAAATTAGTACTGGAAACCAAATTTCAAAATTCCAATGTCGGGGTCCTACTTAATACTGCCATTTTCCCTCGCGGAATTCAAAAAAGCGCAGGATATGAAAAACAAACAGACATTTTTCCGGGGGGGGGGGGGGGGGGGGGCGAGAGTCACCAGGAGTGGCCTCTCCTTGGCTACGGGCTAGGGAGGGAAGGCAGTGAGCATTTGGTAGTATGTCCCGTCCCTAAGTAAGAACTTGAGTGCACTTGTAAT